>BQNB010022055.1:0-19051 GCA_026074375.1 Tanacetum coccineum | reverse complement strand
TAATAAAATAAAAGTAAATATACATCAAATAATATTTAAAAAAATATAAAAATTAATATAGGGGTGTTAGTTCGGCCGACTAGATGGAAAAGAAAAAAAATCCAATTTGACTACAATTAGAAAACTAGATGACTATATATACAAAATCAAGAAAACCCTAAAACACTTTTCTCCTCCCTCTCTCTCTTTGGCCGGTCGAACTCCCAAGCAGAAGAAAAAAAATTATCATTATTAATAAATTAGGGTGTAATTAATAGTGTTTGGATGTGTTTGATTAGGTTTAGTTGTTAAATTCGGAATTAAAACTAGGCAGATTTTTAGGTCATCTTCTAAGTGTCATAACTTGGTCATACGGATAGCTTTTATTGATTTTCTTGAGCCTAAAAATAACTACAGAGAGTCTACTTTCCAACCTCATTGGTTTCATGAATTAAAAGTGAGTGAAAGTTAGTCAAAATAATTTTACAAGATTCGTTGTCAAATATGAGTTTTTGGGACAGATTCTGGTTTGTGTTTGTGAGGTCAAAAACCATATAAAAATGTCTTTTTAATTGATGGGATTGCTACTGTAGTGAGCTCAGGATATGTATGATATTCTAGAATTTTTGTAGAATTTTCCTAAGTGTTTAAATGGGTCTGATCAAGCTAAACCTTTTGATGGTCGAATCAGATCCGAATCTGAGTACTTTGTGATGTTGAATTTTTATAAAATAGTTAGGCTTGATATTATTTTTTTCTAAAACATCACAGTAGTTGATAACCCATTAGGAAGATATGGAATAAAAGGGGGAAAGCTAATTTGATCAGTTAGTATTTTATTTGTGGTCATAAAGTGACTATAAAATTTTGCCGAAAAACTAAAAAACTCGAATAAGGGATTTAGGAGTATTAGGGTATAAGTAAGGTATGGGAAGTGTGGTAAAGGGGTTTATAAACATAATATAGACATGGCAGTCCATCAATTGATTGTTACATCATCTTGGGCATTTAGCCTAATCGCGTGTAACTTGTGTTTTATTTGTGTTTAGTTGATTTCGAGAAATTTGTGAAGTAGCTGTACATCAGGTGAGTTTCATAGTCCTATTTTTCCGTTTTTATTAGGATGGAAATGATACAAATGTTTTAAAATGTTTCATTGCTGTGATTATGTGTTTTAAATTACGTATGTATATTACATCACTATTATATGACTATGTGTTACATGTTGATATTGATTGGGATCGGATGAGTACGCCTACTTAGTGTGATTGGTGATATTGATGTGGATCGGATGAGTACGTCTACTTAGTATTGGTTGTGGTACCCGGGATGGATCGGAGGGATACGCCTATCCTATGTTTGTGTAGTACATTCTGGGTGAGCTTGGTTTCTTATAGTTCCAGTGCTAATCTAAGCCCGAATGTGTATTTAAGTGTGTGATTATGTTGATTGGATATGTTGCATGCTAGCATAGGATCATGATAGTTCATTATTGTCCAGCCTTGTTTTATAAATCACAGTAAAAATAAGTTTAGTTGTGTGTCTAAAACCTATGACTCTCACCAACATATTTGTTGACGCTTTAAGCATCATTTTCAGGTGAGCATCTTATGGAAAGTGAAGTTAGGAAGCTTGGCTAGTGAGACTGTAGGCTTGCATGCGGAGTTTATCTCCTAGTTTTCTTTTCGCACTTTATTTGGATTGATACTTTGAATGCGATTAAATGTTTTAGGTTATGGGATATTTTGTTTATGTCTTTGTATTGGCGTGACTCTTTTACTTCAATACAAGACCCCTTTTTCTTGTGTTTGGTATTGTCATGACACTTTGTGTCCATTTTTGTCTTATTTAATGCACTGTAGTTCTCTCTATTGTTGACACTATTATGTTGTGATGATACCCATGACGTTACGCCTCGTGTTTCTGCCTTGGCGGGGTATGACACAAATGTAGTTTTGTTGGTAAGTAGGGTGTCGATCACTAAGAGCGAGAGCGTTAATATCTAATGTAACAGTATTTTAGTTATATATGTTAGTACTAAATTAATCTAAATTATGTTAAACCTAAGCTAATGATAAAAGGGGGTTTCAGCGTGAGAGACTGGCACGGATTAGGTTATCTAACCAAGGGTTTTGATGACAAGTAAAGCAATAAACATACATAAGAAGGTAAAAAACGATAGAGGAGTGGTCAAACACTAATATAAGGAAAACATATCAACCATGAATAATCCGATAAAATGTAGGTTTGCTTATTGGTGCAATGAGTGCTTATCTTGTGGCGGCATATCGTTCCTAGATTTAGGAGGGACTTCTTCCTAAAACCTAGACACGTAGAATCCTGTCACAATTAAACGCATCCGCATAAAGCATCCTATTTATTAATTATAACCTATCTTAGGATCTAAGTAATGGTGATCTTACTAAATCCTAGCTCATCGAGACTTTACCCACTTACTGCTTAACGACATCGTATATACTAGTAGTCCACTATCCGAGTCCTTATCAATAGAACGAGAACATACTCGTTGATCCTAGGGTCACCTGCTAGTCCAACTAAGCTCACAAAACCATTGTTAAAGATAGGTCAATATTTGTGATCCTATGATTCTAGATATATAAGTTACAATATAGAAAGCTATCCCGGACTCTTAGCCTACGCCCAAACAACACCGAAGTTGCAGCGCATTAAATATGTAGGACTAGACATAATTGAATGACAAGTCGCATACTTAAGCACGTAAACAAGTATAAAATGATAAACATAATCAACAATCAACGATAAATTAAGCATTCGAGATAAACAAACCAAACATTAAATCTTCATAAACATGGCTGATACCTAAAGGTATCAGCTGATAGTCATTGTAAAAATACACACGGTTTCATATATGAACGATTAAAGAAAAGAAACCTTAACCGAACGCGTATTTGGTTACGCGAAGATTACAAGAGTTTTCCTATGATCTTGAGGCTCTTTTCTGACCTTCTATGCTCCTTTATTCGTCTCTTGGATACCTAAAACTGGTCGATACGTCGTATCGGGCGATGTACGATACGGCGTATTGTAGATTTCTTAGAGTAAGGACCACGTTCGATATCTTCCAGAATATTTTATTACTTTATATTGAATATGGCATATTGAGATCTTCTGGATACGACGTATTGAACTTTATTCCTTCGTGGTCTTTTGTGAAGTGCAGACACGGATACACCATATCTTCCTTGATGGATACGGCATATTGGGTAATACTAGCTTGTTCTTCTTCATTGACCAAAGTATTATATACGGCGTATCGTTGATGTGGATACGGCGTATTCTTCAAAGTCAAGCAATGGTCTTTTAATTCGTTAATGTCTTGGATACGTCGTATAGGTCTAGAATAATACGGTGTATTAGCTGTCAGATCAGTAGACTTTCTCGAACTCTTCATTTAAGCTCCAAAATGCATGCCTTTTGTTAGATATTAGAAAAAGACTCGGTCACCCCGTGTATTTTACCGTTTATTGTAGCTCGTAGTTAATCGTTTAATGTATAACATTCGTTAATGGGTCGGGTATTAAACCCAACATGTAAGCCCACTACCAAGGCCTTTAGGCTCGTTTGTAAGTTACTATATAAGCCTCTTCCATGCCATGGAAGAGGTGGTTAGTCATTTCATTATTCAAGTTACACTTTCTCTTATTAGAAAGCTTTTCTCTCTTACTTTCTCTCTCTAGATTTGGATAATCCATCTATCTTCTATCGTGTTATCATTTCCAATATCCTACAATTGGTATCAAAGCTCATGGGATGATTAGATCATTTGTGTGTGCGTTTTACTGCTTGGTTAGATCAAAAGTTAAGTTTTAGGTGGTTTTAGCTCTTGTTCTTGAGTTTCATTGATTTTCACATTTCTTATGTTAAAATTCCTATTTTTTAGTTGCTATAGCCTTCTAGTACTCATTTGTGCAAAAGAATCTAAGTCAAAACATTCAAAAGGGTGTTTTTTAGGTGTTTTAAGGTGTAAAAGTTCGTAGTTCATCGTAGCGGTTTGTTAAACTATTGGTTGTTAAGCGTAGCGGTTTGGTCTACTGTTCTAGTGGTTTGTCAGGAAAGTACACTGTTCTGGCGGTTTGCTAGATCGTACACTATGCTAGCGGTTTATCGTTTCTGACAGCGGTTTGTCTTATTAGGCAGAGGTTTGTCAGTAGCGGTTTGGCCTCTAGTGTAGTGGTTTACTAGTAGCAATTTGGTAATTGTAGTGGTTTGATCCATAGCAGTTTACAGGTTTTTAAAGACTTTTTCTCATAGCAATTTGGGAAACAAACCTCTGCCAATTTCATTTCTTGGTAGCGGTTTGGTGTTTCTTCTTCATAGTGGTTACCATTTTCTTCTAGTAGCGGTTTGGCAGATAAACTTCGTAGCGGTTTATTATTAGTAGTGGTTTATAGGTAGCGGTTTGTTACATGTTTTTGAAGATTTTTCTTAAGGTTGTTTGGGAATCAAACCTCTGGCCATTTTTCTTTGTGGTAGCGGTTTGGTGTAAATTCTTCATAGCGGTTTGTCAGTAGCGGTTTGAGCTCTAATCCAGCGATTTGGTACACTATTTGGCATTTGGACTATTTTTTAAACTGGTAATACGTAACAAACTCAAACAAAAAAACACTTAAACAAACATCACCACTTTTAACATACAGTCACTAATCATTGTTCGATTAACTTAAATCATTTCACAATCAATTAAGATGGCTAATCTCTCAGAAGATATCCAATGTGTCGGCTCTGATACATGGCCACCTATGCTTGATATAACTGACTTTGCATCATGGAAAAAATGTATTTAACTGTATTGTCGGGATAAAGAGAATGGAGTGAACATCCTGAAGTCGATTGATGAAGGACCTTTTCAGATGGGAACATTTGGGGGAAACACTTGCAAACACTTGCTGAAGGGAATGACGTTGCCCTACATCTAGGTCCAGAATGAGCTCGAGTCTACTCTGACCTTTCACCCGAAGATAAGAAAAGGTATAACGCAAACATTCGGCAACAAAAATTCTACTTCAAGGGTTGCCAAAAGACATCTACACTCTTATCAATCATTACATTAATGCAAAAGACATTTGGGATAATGTGAAGATGCTCCTGAAAGGTTCTGAATTAACCAAAGAAGACCGTGAATCACAACTATACGATGATTTTGAACACTTCCGTCAGAACAAAGGAGAAACCATTCATGATTACTATGTCATGTTTACCAAGCTCATCAATGACATGCAAAACATCAAGATGACCATGCCCATAATGCAGTTAAATTAAAAGTTTGTTAATAACATGTTGCCTGAATGGGGTAGATTCGTCACAGCAGTGAAACTGAACAGAGGATTGAGGGACTCCAACTATGATCAGCTGTATGCTTATTTGAAGTAACACGAGGCACATGCCAATGAGAACAAAATGATGTTGGAACGATTCACTCAACCCAATTTTGATCCTCTCGCCTTAATGTCTAATGTATCACATCAGCAGTACTACTCACAATCATCTACCACTCCACCATCCACACATGTTCAACCACACTTTGCTGACAACACCTAACTTGATTCAGGACTCTCTCCAACGGACAACTTAATTGAGAACTTAACCAACATACTTGCCCTACTCACCCAATCATACAAAACATACCTTCCTTAAACTAACAATCAACTCAAGACTTCATCAAATATAAGGAACCAAGCCACAGTTCAAGACGGCAGAGTTGTTGTTAGAATATTCAGGGCCGTTAGAATAGAGGTCAAGGGAACAATGCAAGGGGTGCAGGTACAACTAGTTATGAGGGAGTTCAGAACAGAGTTGGGAATGCAAATCCAGGTCAAGCAAGGCAGATTAAGTATTACAACTGCAACGGTATAGGCCACCTAGCAAGGATCTGCACTCAGCCCAAGGTACCACAGAACATATAATACTTCAAAGACAAGATGTTGCTGATGCAAGCTCAGGAGAATAGGGTGGCATTGGATGAAGAGCAGTTGCTATTTATTGCAGGTGGACAAGACAATGCAGTTGATGAAGATGTGGATGAGCAACCGGTTCAAGATTTAGGACTCAATATGGATAATGTATTTCAAGCTGATGATTGTGACGCTTTTGATTCTGATGTTGATGAGGCTCCCACTGCACAGACTATGTTCATGGCAAATCTCTCATTAGCAAATCCTGTCTATGATGAAGCCAGTCCGTCATATGATTCGGACATTCTATCTGAGGTACCAGATCATGACAACTATCAAGTTGATACCACGTACTTTTATGCCCTGTTAGGCTTAGAGCCCAACGACATAGGTTCTGGAATATGAATTGAAGATAGCTAGCGGGTAGCTAGTAGAGATTGATAAAGTTATTAAGGGTTGTAAACTAGAAATCGAGGGTCATGTCTTTGACATCAATTTGATACCTTTTGGACATAGGAGTTTTGATATGATTATATGTATGGACTGGTTGTCTAACTATAAGGCTAAGATAATTTTCCATGAAAAGGTAGTGAGGATACCACTACTAGATGGCAAGGTGCTTAGAGTAGTGGGATAGAGACCGAAAGAGAAAGTGAGATTGTTGATGAGTACTAAGGCTAGTGATAAGAAACAAGAAGAGATTGTTGTGGTTAGAGATTTCCTGAGGTATTCTCGGATGATCTATCTGGATTACCACCTATTCAAGAAATTGAGTTTCGGATTAAGTTAATCCCTAGAGCAACGCCGATAGCAAAGTCTCCTTATCGTTTGGCACCTTCTGAATTGGAGGAGTTGTCAGGACAACTCAAGGAACTCCAAGACAAAGGTTTTATTCGACCAAGTTCGTCGCCTTTTGAGGAGCGCAGAAAGGATTGTTCGGTATAAAAAAAGGATGGTTCTTTTAGGATGTGCATTGATTATAGAGAATTGAACAAGTTGACTATTAAGAATCGTTATCCACTTCCTAGAATTGATGATCTATTTGATCAACTGCAAGGGTCGCAATTTTTCTCGAAGATAGATCTTAGGTCTGGATACAATCACTGCTATTTGTGGCATGAGGATACATAACCAAAGACTGTGCGTATAACTCGTTATGGACATTTCGAGTTCACTATAATGCCCTTTGGTCTGACTAATGCACCAGCAATATTTATGGAATTGATGAATAGAGTTTGTAGGCCGTATCTTGGTAAGTTTTTGATAGTGTTTATAGACGATATCTTAATCTACTCTAAGACTCAAAAGGAGCATGTAGAACAATTAAGGTTAGTCTTGGAACTGCTTAAAAAGGAGAAGCTGTATGCTAAGTTTTCTAAGTGTGAATTCTAGCTAAGAAAAGTGTAGTTTCTTGGGCATGTGATAAATGGTAATGGAATTCATGTGGACCCTAGTAAGATTGAAGCTGTTAAGAATTGGAAAGCCCCTAGAACTCTGACTGAGGTTCATTCGTTCGTTCTTAGGATTGGCTAGGTATTACTGTAGGTTCATCGAGAACTTTTCTAAGATAGTTAAGTCTCTTACTATCTTGACTCAGAAGAGTAAGACTTTTGATTGGGGTGAGGAATAAGAATTGGCATTTCAGACCTTGAAGGATAAGTTATGTAATGTGCCTGTTTTAGCTCTCCCCCATGAACCAGAAGACATTGTGGTATATTGTGATGCGTCCGAGATAGGACTAGGCTATGTGTTAATGCAAAGATGTAAAGTGATAGCCTATGCATCTAGGCATTTAAAAATTCATGAGAAGAATTATCTTACCCTTGATTTAGAGTTGGGTGCAGTTGTGTTTGCACTTAGAACAGGAGAACATTTATTTTGTATGGGACAAAGAGTGTCCTCTATACAAACCATAAGAGACTCAGCATATCTTTAGTCAGAAAGTGAGTATGAGACAGGCGCGCTGGATTTTAAAGGAGTTGTTTAGTGATTACGAATGTGAAATTCGCTACCATCCTAGTAAGGTGAATGTGGTGGCTGATGCCCTAAGTAGGAAGGAAAGAGTAAAGCCAAAGAGAGTTAGAGCTATGAATATGATCCTTCATTCGAGTACCAAAGATAGGATACTGGCGGCTCAGAAGGAGGCTATGGATGAGTTTCCAGGATTAAAGAAAGGTTTAGATGAGATGATAGAACAGAGAAGTGATGGAACTTTGTACTACCTATAACGAATAGGATTACTTTAAAAAGGGTGAGGTGAGAACCCAAAAATTGATGGAAGCCCAATGTCGAAGTCTCCTTACACCTAGGAGCTGAGAAGAGTATTATGATTTGAGAGATAGGTATTGGTGGCCTGGAATGAAAAAGGATATAGTTGAGTATGTTAGTAAGTGTTTACTTGTCTGAAGGTTAAGGCTGAGCATCAAAGGCCATCTGGCTTGCTCCAGCAACCTAAGATTCCCGTATAAAAATAGGAAAGGATAGCTATGGATTTTGTGACTAAGTTGCCTAGGACTAGTAGTGGGCATGACACAATCTGGGTCATTGTAGACCGATTGACCAAGTCTGCTCATTTTATACCTATGCATGAGGATTATAAGATGGAAAGATTGGCTAGATTGTATTTGAATGGGATAGTTGCTAGACATGGTGTGCCGATCTTGATTATATCGGATCGTGATAGTCGTTTCACATCAAGGTTTTGGCAGTTAATGCAAGAGGCATTAGGAACTAATCGTTTAGATATAAGTACGGCTTATCACCCTCAGACCGATGGTCAGAGTGAGCGTACTATTTAGACTTTGGAAGATATGCTTAGAGTGTGCGTCCTAGACTTTGGAGGAAATTGGGATGTTCATCTTCTATTGGTTGAGTTTTCGTATAACAATAGTTATCATTCTAGTGTGAGATGTGCTCCGTTTGAGGCATTGTATGGTAGAAAGTGTCGTTCGCTAATTATGTGGGCTGGGATTAGAGAAGGTCAGTTGATAAGACCTGATTTAGTACAAGAGACTACTAAGAAGATCTCGCAGATTAAGGATAGACTTAAGGCTGCGCGTGATCATCAGAAAAGTTATGCTGATAAGAGGAGGAAGCCTCTAGAGTTTAGTGTAGGTGACCTATGTCTGCTCAAAGTGTCTCTTGAAAGGTGTGGCACGCTTTGAGGAAATAAGGGAAGTTAGCACCTATTGTTTGTACTCATTTGATATTATAGAGAAAATAGGCCCTGTGGCCTATCGATTAGATTTGCCTGAGGAATTGAATGGTGTTCATGACACGTTCCACATGTCGAACCTTAAGAAGTGTTTGGTTGATCCAACACTGCAAGTGCCTTTGGATGAGATTCGAGTTGATGCTAAGTTGAATTTTATGGAAGAGCCTGTAGAAATTTTGGAAAGAGAGTTTAAGAATTTGAAGCGTAGTAGGATTGCCATCGTCAAGGTTCGGTGAAATTCAAAATGTGGCCCTGAATTCACGTGGGAACGTGAAGATCAGATGAAATTGAAGTACCCGCATTTCTTTAGTGATGTTAGTAGTTGAATTTCGGGGACGAAATTCTTTTAAGGGGGTAGAATGTAACCTTTTCCCTTTTTGTGTTATGAATATTTCATTAATAGTCCTTTGACTATTTGATTGTTGTCAATTTATTTAGATTCTGTACCGTGTTGACGGTGGTGATTTTATGAGATATGTGATGATTTGAGGTTTATTGTGATTAATAATCCCTTTTGGAAGGTATTATTGTGTTATGTGTATTCTGTGTTTTTGACCCGTGAAATTTTGAGAAGCCAAAACAGTCCAGACACTCAGTTAATTCCAAAAAGAAGTTTTGAAGGGTGTAAAGTGAAATATGTCCGTGTGAATCACTAGTTTAATGGAAAAGTATTTTTAAAGTGAATAAAAATGCTAATAAACTTTGGGGTAAATTTTACGGTTGAGTTTTACGAGTATTTAAGTGATCCCGACACGAAAAAAAAGACCCGACACCCATTAGGATTCATAATCCTGATCAAAGGTCAAAGGAGCAAGATCCTTACTTTCTATTCTAGCAATTGTCTCTAAGTTGGTACATTAAGATACCTTATCCTCCACATTTTTTTCATAATCACATTTTTTATTTAAAAAAAAACACACACACACACACACCTTGGTGTGTGCTTAGGTTCGTTCGCACCTACAACAACACAAACACATAAATTTTTGAAGTTTGATTAAGAAAACATAAGAACAGTAAATATTTGGGGTTGATACTAGTGTTAGGTTATCATTTAAACAACGTTTTGGTTGTCCGTCCGTGTCGAAATCTACCATCTTTTGGAAGATTTTCAGTAAGGTTATTCAAATTTAAATTTCGTTTGTCCTTTAAGGTTTATTTTGATGCATAGATGTTAGCTTTTACAAGTAGGATCGTTGTGAAAATGATTTTTGGAAGCGAAACCGAAAGAAAAACAGGTGTGTATTTTGTTCATGTGAGATAAAAAGGAAAAAAGAGTGTTTTGTATTTTGCTGTGTGGTCGTGATGGTTGAATAATATATGATGCTAGAATGCTTATTTTTGATAATAGCTTGTATAGCTTATTCGAGCTTATTTTTAAGCTATTTCTTGGCTTATTTTGGGCTTATATGCCACGAACCACTTCCCAAAATCACTAGGAAAGTGATTTTGATTATTTTTGTGTTATGGCGTATGTTGTGGACTATTTTTGAGGCTTATGGTAGTAACCAAATGCGATACGTAGCTTATTAGCTTATTTTCAAGCTTAATATACGTATTTTGGAGTTTATGGACTCACGGCCCAATAAGTCTATTTGAGTCGCGGCTTAATGGGAGGGCTTATTGTTGTCCGAATTATTTCCACATATAAAGTATATACTTATATATATAAATGAACCTTGGTTTTGGACTTAAATAGTATTTTGAAGTTATATATGTCCTAATGTACCCTTGTTGGGCCTTAAGGCCTAATAAGCGATATGTAGTAGTTATAAAAATTTTGATGAACTTTTGAAAGTGGAAATGTATTTACGAAGTGATATTGAATGATATTTTGGAGAAAAAATGTTGGTAAGTGTTAAAGATTGATATTTTGGAATTTTGTCGAAAAGTGTCGAATTTGTGAAAATTAATGAAAATAAGGTTTGAAACCTTGGAAAATGTTAAACGTACGGGTCATGTCGAAATTTCGTAAAAAGTTTATACTTAGAAATTTTCTTAAAAACATGATTTTTGATTTTTAAATAATAAGATATTATTTAATTATTTTATTTATTTAATAAATTCACTAAAAGATGAAAAATATAATTTTTCTCGAAACTTCTCTAATGAGTTTATTATGAGTAAATAATATGTGCTTAATTACACATATTTTATACCAAATAAAACGAGCTTAAATGACAAAAAACAGACAGAAATTGCCAAATATATGTTTGTTTTGTTTGGTGTACTGAGCAAGTATCGATACACAAAAGACGAAAAACAAAGCCAAATTAGACAAAATCGAGCACGGATTTGGAAAGAGCTGAAAAGTCAAAAGTCAAAGTCAAAAAGTCAACCTCGAGAAGCTGAATCAGAAAAATACAACTTGAGGGACCAAAATTGCCAAATCAAAAAGTTGTAAGAACTACAAGGGCTGAATTTGCAATTTAAATGAAATATAACTTTAGGGGCTGATTCTGCCAAACCCCTAAAGTTATATAACACAAGGACCACCATGTAACTAACTTGTATAAACCTGAGGGGGCAAAACAGACAGCTTCTCAAAGTTGTAGTTTACCACAGGACCAAGCTTTGCAATGAATTAATACACCTTCAAGGACAAACATGTCAAACTCTCAAACTACCCCTGCTAAACCAAAAACCTTTTCCCGCCCCTTTTCTATTCACGGGTCATCTTTATCCTCTTTACCCTGCAACACAAATTACACAGAGGATCATCACCTCACCTCCACTAACCCCCTCATCACATGATACATCCACGTTGGCAATCCATGGCACCACAACACACATCAAGGGCTGTGATGATTTGTTTGGTCTCCAAGAATTTTCGAGGGCTAGGATGATGTTTGGTTTTGCTCTCACAACACAAACACAACAAACACAAGCTAAGAAAGACTTCCCAGCTTATAAAAGAAGAAGAAGACAAGATAAGTTAGTTAGCAAGTTTGATTTTTAGTTTGTATTTTCTTTATTTTAAGCACTTTCATTTGTGTTTTTTTTAAATACAAGCTCTAAATACTTGTACTTTGTATCCTTTAGCTTGTACTTTACCATTTGGAGTAATAAAATTCAGTTCTCAAGTTTCTTTGTTCTTTGATTTCAATTTTTAAGGAACTTTTACCTCAATAAGCTCTCATAAGCTCTTTTGAGTTTTATTACTTGTTCAAAACACAAAATTTCCAGTTTAAAAGACTTGTTGAAAGTCATTTACTTACTAGTTTTGTTCAATTTAAATCAAAACATGATCACTTGAGTTCAGTTAAATCAAGTTTGGAAGCTATTTGGAAGAATAAGCTAATATTAGCTTATTGAGCTTTTAAGCTCAGGGTATAAGAGGCAAGGTGCCAATTAGGTATAAGTTTTTAAGCCACTCACTCAACAAGATGGCTTGGTTCTGAGACTACAATAATCTCAGGTTTCATAATCTTAAAATCATGTCACTTATTCATTAGCTTATTATCTATAATTATCTATGTGCTTATTCTTTCCAAATTAGCTTAGTTAATATAAGAGATGCAAATGTTTAAGCAAGGTGGTAGTTAAAATCCATTAGTTTTTCATTTTTTACTTAATTCGTCAAAGCAGTGTAAGTATCTAGCTGAGAAAACTACTTATTCTTCTTAATAAGCTAGATTACTTTAGAGTGCCTAAATAGCATTATTACTTTATTAGGTATAGATTAGATGAGTAGATATAAGGTTTCAGCTGATTTAGTGTTAAAATAGATTTTAATGTCACTTTAGTTTTGACAGCTTAAGTAAAGGAGTGTTTGGTTTTAGGTGGATTTGACTTGTTAAGTCAACCATAGATTGTCATAGCACTTCACTTAGTTGTGTTTAGTCATATTACCAAGAGTTAGATAAGTCTCAAGAGTTAGTTTGTAATATTTCAAAGCTTTTAGTTAATGAAGCATTGAATTTGCACCAGGACAATTTTAGTTTTAAATAAAATTTGAAGGTTAAGTGATTTTCAGCATAAGAGTGTTTAAACTTAGTTAATGTAGATTTTCATACATGAAATGAGTGAGTTTATGAGTTTATATTAAGAGTTTACCCTGCACTTTAGTTCTTTGGCAATTGCATCAGCAAACAGCAGTTTATACTGCTGTTGCTTGTGATCTTTTAAGCAAATCTTTTAGCTTTCAAAGTTAGGAGTTAGGATTTAGTTTTTAGCATCTCAATAGTTTTCCATTAGCTTATTACATTTCATCACTTAGGTTTCATTTTAAAGCTTTTAGATTAGCTTAATTTTCTTACAAAAAGTGGTATGGCAGCAGTTTAGGATTTTAGCTTATTTCTTTTAGAACTTCAATTTCTACTTGTAATAGTTAAAATCCTTTTATCTAGGGTAGATCTATATCATTAGCATAGCTTATATTCAAAATTTCAGCTTTTAAGGATTAGAAATAAGTTTTTTTAGCTTATTAGAAAAAACTTAAAACAGTTTTAAGCTGAAACTTGCATTTTTTTAAGATCATTTTTCTTGTTAATCTTGTAAACATTTAGCTTATTTCTTTCTAGACATACCTAGTACACATCTTAGGGTGCATTAAGCTTCTTTTAGTTTTAACTTTCATGTATTAATAAGCGAGGTATAAGCTAAAAATCTTAAAAAGCATTAAACCCCTAGTTTTTTCTTCAGTAAAGCAATTAAAAGCTTAAGTTTTTAGCTTATTGAGTTGTTAAAAGTAGCAAGTGCCTTTGTTAAAGTTGTAGAGATTAAGCTCTTTAACAAATTTGTAGTTTTAAGTTTTAGCTGAAATTCACTTTTTCAATAAGCCAAAAATAAGCTAGATCGTAGGGTTTGATTTGTATTTTTGCAATAGTCCAAGGGTACCCGTTTACACTAAAGTGTAATTTTTAGAAGCGAAACGAAAGAAAAAGGGGGTGTTTGGTTCGTGTAAAAAGAAAAGGAAAAAGATGGTTTTTGTAGTTTTGATGTCGTGGTCATGATGTTTGAATAATATATGATACTAGAATGCTTATTTTTTATAGTAGCTTGTATGGCTTATTCGAGCTTATTTTTAAGCTATTTCTTGGCTTATTTGGGCTTATATGCCACGAATGGATTCCTAAAATCACTAGGAAAGTGATTTTGATTATTTTGTGTTATGGCGTATGTTGTGGACTATTTTTGAGGCTTATGGTAGTAACCAAAAACGATACGTAGCTTAATAGCTTATTTTAAATCTTAATATACGTATTTTGGAGTTTATGGACTCACGGTCCAATAAGTCTATTTGAGCCGCGACTTAATGGGAGGGCTTATTGTGGTCCGGATTATTTCTACATATAAGTATATACATATATATGTAAATGGACCTTGGTTTTGGACTTATATATGTCCTAATGGACCCTTGTTGGGCCTTCAGGCCCAATAAGTGATATGTAGTAGTTATGCGAATTTTGATGGACTTTTGAAAGTGAAAATGTATTTACGAAGTGATATTGAACGATATTTTATAAAAAAACATGTTGGTAAGCGTTAACGATTAAGATTTTGGAATTTTGTCGAAAAGTGTCGAATTTGTGAAAAATGTTGAAAATAAGGTTTGAAACCTTGGAAAACGTTGTATAAACGTACGAGTCATATCAAAATTTCGTAAAAAGTTTATACTTAGAAAATTTCTTAAAAATAATATTTTATTTATTTAATAAATTCACTAAAAGACGAAAAATATAATTTTTCTCAAAACTTCTCTAAAGTGTTTATTATGAGTAAACGTTTCATTTTCAACCGTATAATGATTATTTTGAAGTGACTAAGGTGTACCGAATGGACTTGTCGAGATATATTTATAATTAATAATTATAAATATTTATTATATTACTTATCTATTTACGCTAAATAGTATAAGTATGTATTATCGAGGAATGAGATTGATATGATTGTGGAGTTAAGTCGTCAACCATCACACCACTAAATTGTTTTGGGTAATTGTACAACGCGTCTAAACTTTATGCATCAAACGTGAAGATTGTTTTGGAATTGGATGATTTAAATTGAGACATTAACTGGACTAGGTCGTGTGCGGGCGTCGTTGCATTTGCTTGTGTGATTGAGATTTGGTTGCTAAAGACTTGCTTGAGGTGAGTTCTCGTAGCCCCACTTTTTACTGGTTTTTCCGTTGGGGGAAAATGATACTCAAATGTGTTTTGAAATGTTTTGAATTGATCTGTGCGAAATGTGGTTTTGTTTTTGGGACAAGTTATGTGCTTATGACTGCTATGTGAATATTATGTGATGCATGATTGTTTGGATCGGATGGGTACGCCTACCCAGTGTTTGTGAGATTATTGGATCGGATGGGTACGCCTACCCAGTATTTGTGTGATTATTGGAGCGGATGGGTACGCCTACCCAGGTTTGTGTGTGGTCCTGCCCTAATTTTAGTGCTCCAGCTGGTAGGCCCTTTAGGTGCGTAAGTGACATATGGTTATTGATTAGCGGTGATGCTAAGGTTGTTTGCATATATTCACTGTCATATAGCACTATTGTCCACTGTTGAAATATTGGCACAACTTTTGGGTTTAAGGTCAAACCTACGAGCTCACCAACATTATTGTTGACGTTTTCGAGTATCATTTTCAGGTGAAGTGAAAGAAGAGTAGTTTGGTGATTGATAGCAGACTTAGAAGTATCCCGTGTGGAATTTCGTTTGAAGTCTTGCTTGCTTGTTGTTTGATTTTAGTTTCGGATGTTTTGGAATAAGTTTGTATTATGGTCCCTTGTGTGGGCATTTGAGTAATTGTAAGAGATTGTGGATTTTAGTTGCGATTTGGGACATCGCTTGAGTTTGTTCAAGGTTGATGGTATTTATAGCACTCGGAGTTTATGCAATGTATTTTTCTCTATTTTATATCTTGTGTTATGATTGATCATTATGTTGCATTCCTGAATTTCCGCCATTGTCGGGGTGTGACACTAGGATTGGTATGAGTATGATTTCATTTGAAATGTTTGTTATAAAAGCTTCACTTATAAACGGAAGAAGGTAATACGATAGATGTTGAAATGAGCTTTAACATGATGTAAAGCTTTGGTTGGATTATTACATTGTAAAAAAAGCTTTCCAAAATGGTGGGATAAGGGCATGAAAGTATACTTGGAGTTCTGGGTCAGATAAGTTAATGCTTTCGCTTTGTTCACCAACCTACTTTGGTTCGTCAGTGTCTTGTATGAATCAGGTCTTGAAGGATGATGTTCATTGGCATTGTGCAAAGCCTATTGCTATCATTGATTGTATTCCAATCAGGTCTACATTGTAGAGAGTTAGGTTCTCAAACATATGTTTGACTTTCCTGCTGGGTAGAATAAGAATAAATTTTTACTCGATCGAGCATGTTGAGCTTTTGTTGTTTGAATATTTAAATAATCGTATATTCATACGCGATAGTTAGAAAATATACACAAATAAATTGACAAACCTAAGATGATCCAATGGAGCGTTAAGAGCAACGGCTTTTAAAGAAACAGAAAATATAAGCAAAATCATTTTTAGTACGAGTTAAATTTATCACCTGTGCATTGAAAGCTGAGGGATTCCACAATCAACTATGTGAATACCAATTCCAAAAGTAAGTATAGGACCTATAGTGGATCCACATCCCATATCGTTTCTTACCACAAAGTTCTGTATATACGGTCAAATCAATTCATTTTGACTTTCTTGAAAACAAATTTAACTATTAGGGAACAATAGAAAACAATAATAACTGTAACATAGAGTTACCTGAGTTGGAAGGTTATGGATTTTTGTGACTTCTTTAAAAAGAAAAGATGTAATTCCACTCGTGGCATAGTGTTGGTTTACATTCTGCTTAATGACAAGACCCTTATGCAATTCTTTATTGAAACATTTGAATATTATTAGTGCTTGTTTAAGTTTGAACAAACATTTATCAATCTGTAACAATAACTTAACTAATGATCATACCATGTTTCATCAATGATTATGCTTGGGTGATTACAAAAGATATAAGTGTATAGGATTAAATATATACCTGAGTTGTGCACAACATGTAGCGGAGCAAGCCTTCCAAAACTTGAGCTAAGCCAGAAAAATTTAACCTCATAAAGTTTGACCTGGGAAGAAATTCCAAAATAAAAACACATTCCCAAACACCCCTTATATGTTCATTTTACATGATAATGTTTTATACCTGTTGCAAAATAAATATTCTGCAATGACAGATAGATGCCAATTACTTATCATATTAGGATATTACGAAGCTATATAATTTGGTGCCAACTACCTAAAACACACATCATGGAAATATGATGTATATAAGTGTAATGTTCATGCATTAACGTGCATATAACTAACAACCTATTTATGTAGATTTGGTGTGATATAATTATAAGCATTATAGTTTATAGTTAATAATTACGTAGATATTAGCCAATTCATTATTAGTTAACCAAAAATACAAAATAAAACTATATATATATTACATGTGTTGAGTTAACCTTGAGTCTAAAGAATCCATCCAGATTTTTGTTACAAAAAATATTTGGTGTGAATTAGATTGTTTCAGTAATGATCAATATTTAAGGTGCTTCAATGTTTGGTACAATTTTGTGACTCGAAAAGTATGGTTGGAAAAGTATTAAGATCTTAAAAATGTGTTTAGTTAATGCTTATAGAAACATGCGTGCATATTGTTTTATATGCTTTAGTGCTTTTACAAGTTATTTTTGATACTTCACCTATCAGCTAATGAGTTTTCAGATTATGAATTCTTCCAAACACTCTATAAGATATAGAGTTACAATAATTTATTGTAGCTTTTACTTAAGCAACCGATAGTAGTTTGTGTTTCTGATGTTATATATGTGATGATTTTGTTTCATGAAATATGTGATGATTTTGTTATAATTGTAGGAACTGGAGAGTGGTATAAACAAAGTACAAGAAATGAACCACAATGCGAGTGAGAAGAAATAGGAAATGAAGGATAAGACATCCGATGCCGCATAATCCGCAAAAGATATGTCATAAGAGAGAGTACAAAAAGCAATAGAAAGTACTAATTAGTAGTTTCTTCAAAATTTATCCATTTTGTACATACAAATTTGAAAATGAAATTTATCAAGTTGTTTATTAATATATTTTTGACTGCTTCTCTTTATGTGGGTGTTTATGATTGCTTCTCTTTCAATCGCTTATCTGTTTTTGTAAGAAGTGGATATATATTATAATTAAGCAATTTCAAGCTATATATTCAAAGCAACCTTTTTCAACTCAAGATAATCTTATAAGCGGATTTGTGTTTTACGGCATACGAATTTATTTGATTTGACAAGACGATAATATTATATATATCCTTGTGTATAGTGATCAATATTGTTATAATGAAGATAGATATGACTGCAATATGAAGTTGTTACCAAAGAAAGGTCAAGATTCTATATTTTTACTTCTATTAGTCTGAATTCATATACTACTTGGTTGTTTTTTTTGTAAATTTTTAGGTTGTAAATGACTTATGGGATTGAAGATTCATTGTTGTGATAAAGATGGTAAACAAACAAAATCAACGACCAGCGTTGTATACACAAAAGTTTTATTTTGCATTTGAACTGAAAACATATACTTTGTTATTGCTGATAATTTTTTAAGTTTTTTCATCTTATCGGATTACCGTTCATTTTTCTTTCGTTTGTAATTCATTCAATAAATAATTTCGTATCATTATAATTCGTTTATCTTTATATAATTTTTTGTAAACGATTATCATAAGGCGAGCCCGCCCAATAGGCGGGCTTTGCAACTAGTATATATATGTATATATATGTATATAAATATATGTATATATGTATATATATGTATATATATATATAAATATATGTATTATATGTATATATATATATATATATATGTATATACATATATATACATATATACGTATATATATATACG
>BQNB010022054.1:7871-63475 GCA_026074375.1 Tanacetum coccineum | reverse complement strand
GACCTACCTTAACTTAGGATTAGGCGAATTAGCTCACACTAAGCTAACAGTGGAATTAGCGGATAGGACAGTGAAATATCCAAAAGGAATTGCTAAAAACATGCTAGTAAGAATTGGTAAATTTACTTTCCCAATAGACTTTATAATTCTTGATATGCCCGAGGATATCAAAGTGCCCTTGATCCTAAAAAGACCATTTTTGTCTACCGCCCGTGCTAAAATTAATGTTTACATGAGAAAGATTACTTTAAGAGTCGGGGATGAAAAGATTATGTTGAAAAGTGTTAAACCTGCTAGTAGTTTAATTAAGAGGGTCTATATGCTAAGTTTGAGAGAAAGAATGGAACTTGATTTAGAAGCTAGGCTAATGGGAGAGACTTTGGTGTTAAATATATCATTAGACCCTTTGAATGGAGATTACATTGAACTAAATGATCTAAATGAACCATTTGAGCTTAGGAGAGATCAAGGTGATGTTTTGATGCCCACCATTGAGGAATGTGTGGTAATTGAGTAATTTAGAACTAGGGATGAAAATCTTGATACTGAAATTGATGATTACCCTAGTTATTGCGACTATGATAAGAAGATCCATACTGATTGTGCTCACAAATTAACGTTTTCTTGCATGATAGGATTTAAATTTATGCACGGTAACTTTTTCCCATTGTTGTACGTCAATGTGATGTCCAAAAAGTTTCATAATTCTATAATGAAAGATAAGTTGGTGTACAAAGGGAATAATGTTGTAGGATCTTTAATGAGTGTGCCTATTTTTGTTGGAACCTTTTCTGTTGTGACTGGCTTTGCAGTTTTGGAAGATATAGATGCTTATCGTGATGAATGAATGGGCGATATTATTGCTGGGGAACCGTTCTTAAGAGAAGTTGGAATTAAAGCATGACGGTTTGATGGAATGATTACCATTTACAATGGTGATGATGAAGTAACTTACCAAATGGTGCGATCATATCCGAGGTTTAAACACCACACTAAGAGCTCTAGGTACCGTAACACCGTGGGGTCCGGCGTTAACGCCGTGGCCGGCGTTATGGTACCGTTGATCCGAAATTGACGACGGCGTTGGTGGCCAAGTTGACACACCAACGCCTCGTTGAGGCTTGTTTTTTTTTAAAAATGGCTATTTATCCGGTTTTAAAATTTTTTTTGTTTAAAAACAGCCGGTAACGGCTAGTTTTTTTTAAATACCCCAAACGGCTAGTTTTTTCAATTTTTTTTTCTAAATATTTTTCATCCTCAACAATCTTCATCCTCAACCTATACATTCAATCTTCATCCTAAAACAATCTTCATCCTTTAAAAAGAAAAATGGCCGACTTTCCCAATGAAGACTCATTTTGGAACCTCCTTAACGCCGGCACGATGGGTTCCAAGTCTACCTCGAATTCTTAATTCCCTGGCTTTTCTAGCCAAGCTCCGATGACTCCCGAGCAAAAAGCTTTTCTTCAATCTCAACAACAAGCTTTTCTTGCATTTCAACAAACTTTCCAAAACATACAACAAAATCCACCACAACAACAAAGCCAATCTTCAAACTCAATTCCACAACAAACCGACTGCTAACCCAAAAGAACCCGAGTTAAACACGCGGCCAAAAGATCAAAAGGAAAAGAGGCCGAACCGACGGGTGACGTTACTACTTTACGTTGGTCCTCGGACGAGGAAGCGTTACTTGCCGAGTGTTTCGTTGCGGTATCCGAGGATCGTAACGTCGGGCGGTCACAAGCGAAGGACACGTTTTGGATTCGGGTTATGCACGAATTCAATCGAAATTTTTTCCAAAAACATACCAAGGATATGTTGACAAGCAAATGGACGAATTTGAACCATCATTCCAAAAGTTCAACGCAATCTACAAAAGGTGCCATCGGTTGAAAAAAAGTGGTGATAGTGAGGTTGATTTGATGGGCCAGGCTCGAGGCATGTATCAAGACGAGAATAATCTTTGGAGCGGTTGGAAATTTGCACAATCGCAATGAGAATGTATATTATAGTCAGAAACATCGTATTTTTATACCCTCGTCAAATAATGGTACGCCCTGCAGAATTGAAGAAATTATCGAAGAAATTATCCGGAATTATTATGATCATGAAGATGGTGAAACTACTTCGAGTTTCGTATATAGTTAGTAAGAAAAAAAAACAAAAAAATGAGAAAAATTGCAACAAAAAAAGAGAGAAAGAAAGTTTGAAGATCAGTACCGAAGGAATACACGAAGGATCGATTATTCGTTAATACGTCTTAAAAATTAACGACGTAAAGTAACTTGTACAAAGATGGTAATATCGCCACTTACCTTGTAGAGTACGTAAAGTTTGGGATGATTGGGAAGTTGACCGTTATGGGAACGCCAACTTAGGTTGTTGTTTTTTATCTATGATCAAGACGTTGTAAATAGTTGTGTCTTTATCATGTAACGGTCGAGAAAAAAGTGTCTAGAAACTTGTATCTTAGTCTTATCCTACTTTGTTTCTATTTTTTTAAAACAACAATTTACCTCTCTTCTACCTATATCATTCCTCCTTTTCTATACATGGTTAAATTCAAATGAGTATTTATCAAAAACACACATAGTCTATTGTCGTTTATGGCATGTTTGTATGCTTCAAGCCTGCCTTGTTGGAGTGGTACTTCTGGTGAAAGATTTTAGAATGATCAACCCTTAACCTTATCATAAAACCCCATATTTACCTCTATAAACTTATTACTCCTTGGCTTTAGTGGTCGAGATGTGTATCCTTCCCAAGTTTATGATAGAATACTCGTCATGACCGAGCAATTGAGCGAATTAGTTACATGTTCACCACATAGATTAGTTGGACGTGATTTTGAGTGTTTTCAATCTTCTTATTTTTTTTTTTTTCGGTGAGGTATTTGGTTGTTTGTAATAGATCAAATAAATGCTTTAACGGAAAATATCCTTAGGGATACATTTTTATAAACTTCTAAAGGCTACTTGGTGACAAGTAGGATTCAAGTGGGGGGGGGGGGTATTTGATGACATCAATAACGTTATTTTATTGCATCCTTTATCCCATATTAATAACCTATTTAGTATAATGATTGCAAAGATTTGTTACTTATATCATTTATATTTGGCGAATTGTTAGTCATTATGGTGTACATTGGTGATTATTAGCAAAAGGCGCGCATTCTGGAGCTTAAACGAAGATATTTTGAAGATTAATGATTCTGACTACCAATACGCCATATCCATCAAGGAAGATACGGCGTATCCGTGCCTGCACTCACCAAAGACCACAAAGGAAACAAGCTCAATACGCCGTATCCAGAGAAGACCAATACGCCGTATTAAAAATATAGTATGTGAAGATTCTGAAAGATATCAAGTGTGGTCCCTACTCTAAGAAACCCCCAATACGCTGTGTCCAACCCCTTGGATACGCCGTATCAAACCGACTTCCAGAACTCGTATAAGATAGAAAAACACTCAAAAGCGAGTTTTAAGTGTGCTAAATCATATTCTCGATACCTAAACCATAAAAGTTGATTTTCAGAGGAGAAAAAGAGCAGAAGAGGTCGAGCAACGCTATCAATTCCATAGGGAGGACAAGTGTAACTTCCTTATACTTTAGTAATCATTCAGTTTTTCTGGTTATATTCATTAAGCGGTTAGTTTACCTTGGCTAAATAATTGCTTTTGTATTTATTATGACGTTTGAAGGCTAATACCTTCGGGTATTAGCCATTATTATGAAGATCTGAATGTTTGGTATTGTTTATCTCGATTTCTTGATTTATCGTTAAATGCTTGTTTATGTTTATCAATTTATACTTGTTTACGTGCTTTTGTATGCGACCTATCATTCAACTGGATCTAGTGATACGGACCAAGTAATCTAGAGTCTGGGATAGCTCTCCATATTTTAAAAAAAAACAAAAAAAAATGATTTTTACATCTAAAATCATTAGATCACAAATAGAGTCTAGGATAGCTCTCCATATGCTAAGGATACGCTTTTAGCTTAACTAGTTAATCGGATATTTCCTTTAGTTTAGTGAATAAGTTGACTAGCAGGTGAACCTAGATAATTCAACAAATAAAACAACTACTGTTCTGATTTCATTGATAGTTTGGCCAAGTGGTTATAGTGTATAAAATTATCGTTAGCAGTTAAGTGGGTAAAGTCTCAAATGAGCTGAGGGTTGAACAAGTCTCACATTGCTTTAATTGCTAAGATAGATTATAATCAGCATATAAGTATACTTTATGCGGATGCTTTAATTGTGACAGAATTAATGTGTCTAGGTCTTAGGATGTGATGACATCAAATAACATCTATTTTATAGCATCATTTATCCCATGTATTTAACCCATTTTGTATAATTATTGCAAAGAATTGTTACTTAATCGTTTATATTTGAGAATTGCAATAATTATTGAGTATTGGTGAATATTAGCAAAAT
This sequence comes from Tanacetum coccineum, assembly GCA_026074375.1. Classification (NCBI taxonomy): domain Eukaryota; kingdom Viridiplantae; phylum Streptophyta; class Magnoliopsida; order Asterales; family Asteraceae; genus Tanacetum; species Tanacetum coccineum. The sequence goes on along the minus strand of BQNB010022054.1, from coordinate 59,025 downwards.
ACGGAAAGCATTCTGGAGTTAAATGAAGATATTTGAAGTATTTACTATTTCGACACTAATACGCCGTTCATCAAGGAAGATACAGAGTATTCCATGCCTGCACTCACCAAGATCACAAAGGAAAGAGATCAAATACACCGTATTTCAGAAGAAGTCATAATCGTTGAATTAAAGATATAGTATGTGAATTTTCTGGAAGTATCAAACGTGGTCCCTACTTCAAAGAAACTCCAATACGCCGTATACAATCCCTTGGTTGCTGGTATCGAACTGACTTCCATAACTATATACAAAAACAAAAATGAGATTTAAGTGTGCTTAATCATATTCTCGATACCTAAACCCTCTAAGTTGATTTTTAGAGGAGAAGAAGAGGCAGAAGAGGTCTTGCAAACGCAATTGAATCCATAGAACGGACAACGTAGTAATTTCTTATACTCTTTGTAATCGTATCAGTTTTTGTATCATTCGTTAACTCGGTTAGATTACCCTTACACTTCCACAATTACTCTTGTATTAAATTATGATGTTTGAAGGCTAATAACTTTCAGGTATTGAGCCCTTATTATCGAAGATCTAATATGTTTGGTTGTGTTTATATATCGATTGCTTATTATACGTTGTTTGTTGTTTCTGTATATCAATTTCAATTACTTGTTTATGTGCTTTTGTATGGACTCATCATTTAATAGATCTAGTGATATGGACCAAGTAATCTTGGATGCTGGATAGTCTTATATAGTGATTTATCACAATTCAAGAATCATAGGATCACGAGTATTTGTCCTTTAAAATCGTGCTACGGATTCGTTCTGGCTGAATAGTTAACGGGAAATGCCTTTGGTTTATTGAACATGTTTACTAGTAGGTGATATCTAAATATTTCACAAAAGTATTTGTTCTGATTCAATTGAATATTGGAACAGTGGACTATGGTATAATTACCTTTAAAGCAAGTAATGGGTAAATTCTCTATGAGTTAGGGTTTAACAAGATTACCATTGCTTTAATCCCTAAGATAGATTATAATCAAGTAATAAGGATGCTTTATGCGGATGCTTTAATTGTGACAAAAGTAATATGTCTAGGTATTAAGATGAACTCCCCCTAAGTCTAAGAATAATATGCCTCTTTGAGATACGTAATCATTGCACTGAATAAACAAACCAACTTCTAATCGGATTAATGATGGCTAATAAAGTTATCTATCATAGGCTCGAAACCGCTCTTTTATCTTCTGTTAATTTGCTTGCGTGGTTTAAAGTGTCTTGAATTGATTGTAGTCACCAAACAAACTTGTGCCAATCTCTCAGGCTGAAACCTCCTTTTTACCTATTAGAATTAGGATTAGTACTAACATAGGATTAGCATAGGTTTGACTTAAACTAGAATTAACATAGATTAGATAACCAAAATATAAATAAATTAAGATATTTAACCTCGCTTCAAGTGTTCGACACCCTACTTACCAAGAATCTACCATCGACCGTGTACACTGCCCGATAAAGTGTTGTTTTTGGTTAAGTCGGCAAAATATAAATTTAAAACTTGAACTATCATAAATAAACACCACATAACGACACCTCAAACGTTTTTGGCGGGCGTTTGCGGGGATCGAACGGGTCACCCGGTGGACAGCGGGAATACTTACCACTTTACTACAAGACCTTGAATAGTACGAGGCTCTAAGAGATAGTGAACTAAAAGATGATAGCTTTAAGGAACAAAGCTATCATGGAGGGCTTGATCAGTGATGATGAATCGGGTAAAGATTGTTGGAAAAGATGGAAGAGCCATGAGAGTTACTACCACGATTATGATGAAAGGGAATATGAAAACGAAACTCATGAAGAAGGACATAAGATATGTAGTATCAAAACTCGCGAGGTGCCGGTTTGCCAAATAAAAAGATACAAGATGATTAAATATTCATTCAAAGATGAAGAAGAATATGTTACTGTTAAAGAAGTACGAATAAACAATCTTTACTCTATAGGTCAACGAGCGTGCCGAAGCTACCAGGAAATCTTTCGGATGATAAATGAAGGATGGGAGGTGACGCGCACCAAATAATGGAATGAAAAGAGAAGCTCAAGAAGAGTTTAACTTAAAGACTTCGCTGTAAACAAAAGTGCTTCCCAGGACACAACCCGAAATGTTATTTAATTTTATCGAGTCTGTCTTCCCAGACATCAATACGGCATATCCGCTCCATACCATACGGCGTATTGATTGTCTGGACATTATCAGTCTTTACTTTTTATGCACTTTAAAAAACATTATTGTCAGTTTTGTCAATACGGCGTATCTATGCACATGATACGATGTATTCAACAGACTGACCCATATTTAGATACTTTTTACAGGTTTATCAATACGGCGTATTCTAGTTTATGGATACGGCGTATCGATCTCCTGTATAGTTTTTTAGTTTAGTTTAAATTAATCGTAGGTACCAAGATAGGAATGCACACGTTTTTCCTATGTTTTATACAGGACCTTGAAAGCAAAGAAATATCGACGAATATTTGTGGAAAATTTACAAATCTGGAGATCTTGAAGTATTGGGGTCTTGAAACTTCAAGACGGCTGTTCAACACAATCTTGCTCAATAACTCAACATGGAGAATCTACCGAGCAAATATTAGGAGAGTTTCTCATTCTAATTCTTTTTAATTCCCATATTTAATGTTTTATCTATACAGCGAGGACGTTGTATAATTCAAGTAAGGGGATGGGAATTAGAATGTATACTTGTCCTAATTTTCACACTAAAATGCTTAAATTATGCTCAAATTTAAAAAAAATTCAAGCATGCTTTTGTGAAATTACTTGATACATAACCCGCACACAATAACCCTTGTTAGATATTGTGAGGATTTAACCTTATCCGTTTCCAAATGTTTACCCAAATTACACAAAAAAATGAGTGTGTCAGTGATGTATTATACTTTAGAACTTGGCTTGGTATATCTATTCGAGATCGCGGTGATAAGTACTATGGATTTAGATGGAGTAACTTGTTTAAATTGGTAAATTTTTAGGATTACACCCAAAACGCCTTTACATGTTGCTTATTAACTAACTACACTGGTTAGTTAACCCCCGTATAAACCCTTTGTTTACTCTCACTTTAAGAGTAAGATACCCCTAAAACAACCCGTAGAGCCAATCCTTTAGGAACTACACCAATTATTTGTTTCGTTACACCTTTACACCTTAGCCTACCCTGTTAGATTAAGTTTATTTTACAGTTGCTAGTTGCTTAAAGTGTAAAGTTTGTATTTCCCGAGTCTTGTGTCAATTTTCTATCTTTGGTACGGTTGGAAAATTTGCACATGCGAAATGGAATGTATATGTAGTCAAAACAACATGTTTTTTACTACCATCACAATTAATGGTACGTCCGAAGAACGAAGAATTATCGAAGGAGTTATTCGGAATTATTATGATCGTGAAGATGGTGAAACTACTCCGAGTTTCCTAGTATAGTGTTAGTAAAAAAACGAAAAAAATAGAAAAATCACAATAAAAAAGAGAAGGAAAGTTTGAAGATAATCGTTTTGCAACTACCGAAGGAATTACACGAAGGATCAATTATTCGTTGATACAAATCAGAATGTAAATATTGTATAAAGTGGTAGATATCGCACTTGCCTTGTAAAGTATGTAAATTATGGGATGATTGGGAAGTCCGACCGGTACGGTTTTTTGATCTATGATCAAGACGTTGTAAATAGTTGTATCTTTATCATGGTAACAGTCGGGAAAAAAGTGTCTAGCAACTTGTAGTTTAGACTTAATCTATTTGTTTCGTAATTTTTATTTAACAACAATTTAATCCCTTTCCTAATCATTAACCATGGGTTTACCGAATGAGATGTGTACGAGCCGGCATTGTCTATTCCGCATTACGGCCATGTATGCGGCTCAGCTTCTTGTTGTTTTATTACAATTGGTGAAAGTTTAGAAGATCAACCCTATATTACTCTACTAGTCTTACTCTTTAGCTTATTCGAGGTGGGAGTGAGCAGTCACATGTATCTATCCCGCGTTACGGTGTGTATGTATGGTCTTTGTCGCCTTCATGGAATGTTGGTATTGATAAAGATTAGTTAGAGTAATCAACCCTAAGCCTTATCATACAAACCCATATTTACCTTTATAAACTTGTTACTCCTTAGCTTTAGCAGTGGAGATGTGTATCCTTGCCAAGCTTTTAATAGAAATACCTTGTTACGCCCAAGCAAATTAACGAATTTGTAACACCCCCAAAATGGGTCGCAGCGGAAATATGAGTTGGTAATGTTACATCATAGATCAACACGCACAGATGACAGAGAACGACCTCTAGATAGTCCGTTTAAAATTGATACATTGGATTTGGTTTTGTTACAATAGCCAAGCATAAATAGTCATCCATGAAAAATAAAGATTTTAAGACATACAACTATTCCCAAAATGTAATGCATCCAAATCTTTATAGTAATGACTCCAAAATGATGACCACCAATGTATCCTTGTTTCTCGTACCTTATTGACCTGAGAAAAACATGCTTTAAAACGTCAACATAAAGTTGGTGAATTCACAGGTTTAGTAAATGTATAAAGTAGGACCACAAGATTTCCAAAGTAAGACATGTAACACATACAATATCTTAAAAGTAATTACGAGTGCACTAAGTTCATGACACGTAGCTCACCCCCCATATATGTATGCAATTTAATGCACTAAATGTGCCCATGTAGATGTTCAACCCGCAACATCCAAATTGTTCCGACATGTATACGTTCGTTGTTTCGGTCCCTCCGAAACTGATGAGCGCTACTCACCCGAACGGGGATGTCAATCCCAAATAGATCTATTCATAACATTCGCGCTCGCTAAACTAGCAATTGACAGTTCATGAGGGTGGGCATTGTGGGTTTAGCTACTTAGGCCAACTCGTAATATTTTAAAAGAGTACTTGCGTCCAAATGTAAAACAATGCATGTTTCTCACCCCAAAGTTTGTAAAACAAATGTAGTTTGTATAAAAGCCGGGCTTTGAACTCACCGTAAGTGAATGATTGATTATCTAAATCAAATGAGTGAATCGCCTCGGCAATTTGAAAGCAACCTAATTTAATTATAGGCCGTATGAGTATAATGTATTTCATGTAAATAAAACATCACATATTGCATAGCTACACCACCACCTAATAGTTTTTATTAATTAATTAAAAGTTAAACAATAATTAACTCGACTTTGTTAAAATAAAAGGTGCGTACTTGTGTCAGTAAGAAAATATTATTTCGTTATAAAGCACCGTTTGTAAAAATAAATGATTTTAATAATGATATTTATTATTAAATTAATTATTTTTAAAAGTTTTATATAAAAATATAAGTAATGCGCGCGAGTTTTAAAACTTCATATCTTTATTGTTTCGACTCCGTTTTATACGTTTCTTATGTCCACGTCTCCGTATTAAAGTAATTTAACAAAACATGATGTTTATAAAATAAAAACCCCCTGATGAACAGTAACTTTTACTGTTCATCACAGTTTATAAAGTTATTTTATAAATTAATTACACGTAACTTGTTTAAATCATAACTCGTTCGTTATAACACCGTTTCTCGAGATCCTTATGTCCTTGGATTAGTATTAAGAAAATTTATCAAAATATTATTTTTATAAAATTTAATCCACTGATGAACAGTAGCATTTACTATTCATCTCAGTTTATAAAAATGTTTTTATAGATTATATATATATATAACTTGTAAACTACGTAACTTATTCGTTATAATTCCGTTTTTCGAGTTCTTTATGTCCATGGGTTCGTAATTAAGAAAATTATCAAAATATCATATTATCAATTTACACCCCGATGAACAGTAACTTTTTACTTTCATCACAGCTTATATAATTATTTTTATAAAGTTAATAATATATAACTCGTAAAATTCATAACTTGTTCATTATAATCCCGTTTTTCAAGTTCCTTATATGCCTACGATCCTTGTAATGACCACTATTTTTATAAAATATAATACATATGGTTTTTAGTTCGAATTTCAAAAATATATATAAAGTCATAATTAGGTTTCTAATTAAACAAGTAGTTGGCAATCATTTATTTAGGAACATGCCCATTATTTACCAAGTGTGTAGTGCCCGTATATTCACATGTATTTAAGTCCTCGTAAATGTCCACGTCCTTTGTCATATGAACTTAAACATCAAATACTTTTGATCACTTTAAAATAAAACTAGGGTGATTAACTAATGCAACAAATATATAAACAATAGAAATATTAAACGAGTAAATTGAAAACTAGATTAAAAATAGACCTTATAGGAATCAAGTAGGATGATGAACATGAGATTAAACCCCAATAAAGCCTTTAAAACCAAAACCTAATCAAGAAAACCCTAAATCTATTTCTTGATAAATCCTGTTAAACCCGATCCAAGCTTCCCAACTCCTGAGTAGTCTTAGGTAGTCTTAGGATAGAACACTTGAATGCTTTGGAAACCTTGTATCAAAAGAAAAATGAAACCCTAAAGAAAAATTGATGTATGCCGTGGGTTGTGAGTGTAATAAAGGAGGGTTTCTTGGTTGATTTGCTTGTATGAAATGTGCAAAGGTAATGAGGACCTAGGGGCTTTCATTATATAGTGCTAGAAACTAGTAAACTACCTTTAATCTAAACCATGGAGTATAAGTGGTAAAATGGGACAAGGTCAAAGACCTCTCCTCCTCCCTATGTGCCACGGCTGAAAAGGGGGGGGGAGGTACACATGACAAGCCAATGTTTAGAACCATGAGCTTAAGGTACTTAAGGTGTAAGATTTATAAGTTGTAGAAAGGATTTAACAAAGATTAAAGGATTTAATTCAAGGGTAAATGTATAGATCCGGTTCTAAGATGGTATAGGTGAGAAAAATAATTAAATTTTGAGTATTGGGTATAAACGTGGGTATTTGTTTAAGTTAGATAGGTATAAGGTGCTTCCGGTAGACGACCAAATATAATTTTATTTGCGAAACGTAACGTTTTACGTAAGCCAACAAAATAATTTATAGAAATGTTATAAATTTATACTCCTAAATAATCATAAACACTTGCTTTGAATGTCAACTTTAATTTGTTGATGTCCTTTACATTGATCAGTTGAATTGTAGTTTACGCGATTTAACTATAAGAAAATAATTAAAACGAACCGCGCAAAACTCTAATGCATAATAATTGATTTTTATAAAAGGTGAAAATAACCTTGAAAAGGAGAAATGTTACAGAATTAGTGTTTACATGTCACCACATAGATTAGTAGAGTGATTTGAGTGTTTTCATCTTCTAATTCATGAAGTGTGTGGTTGTGTACTAATAATAGATCAAATAAATGATTTAACAAAAATATCTTGGATCACATTTTTTAAAAACTTCTAAAGGCTACTTAAGGACAAGTAGGATTCAAGTGGGGGATATTTAATGACATCAAATAACGTCTATTTTATAGCATCATTTATCCCATGTAATTAACCCATTTTGTATGATTATTGCTAAGAATTGTTACTTAATCGTTTATATTTAAGAATTGCAGTAATTATGGAGTACTTGGTGAATATTAGCAAAAGGCACGCATTCTGGAGCTTAAACAAAGATATTTTGAAGATTAATATTCTGACAACCAATACACCGTATCCATCAAGGAAGATACGGCGTATCTGTGCCTGCACTCACCAAAGACAAAGACCACATGATCAATACGCAGTATCCAGTGAAGACCGATACGCCGTATTAGAGATATAGTATGTGAATATTCTGGAAGATATCAAACGTGGTCCCTACTCTAAGAAACCCTAATACGCCGTATCCAACACATTGGATACGCCGTATCGACACCGACTCCAGACCCTATAAATAGAAAACTCAAAAATGAGTTTTAAGTGTGCTAAATCATATTCTCGATACCTAAACCACAAAAGTCAATTTTCAGAGGAGAAAAAGAGCAGAAGAGGTCTTGCAACGCATTCCAATCCATAGAAGACAACGTGTAATTTCTTATACTTTTGTAATCGTTCAGTTTTTGGTATCATTCGTTAACTCAGTTAGTTTACCTTGGCTAAGCCATTACTCTTGTATTAATTATGATGTTTGAAGGCTAATACCTTTGGGTATTAGCCATTATTATGAAGATCTGAATGTTTGGTTTTGTTTATATCTCGATTGCTTAATTTATCGTTGTATGCTTGTTTATGTTTATCAATTTATACTTGTTTACGTGCTTTTGTATGCGACCTATCATTCAACTGGATCTAGTGATACAGACCAAGTAATCTAGATGCCGAGATAGCTCTCCATATAGTAATTTATACATCTAGAATCATAGGATCACAAGTATTGTCCTGCTAAATTCGTGCTAGGATACGCTTTTGGCTTAACTAGTTATCAGATATTGCCTTTGGTTTAGTGAACAAGTTGACTAGCAGGTGAACCTAGATAATTCAACAAATGACGTTGTGATTCCATTGGATAGTTGGACAAGTGGACTACTAGTGTATAAATTGCCGTTAAGTAGTAAGTGGGTAAAGTCTCTATGAGCTAGGGTTTAATAAGATCACCATTGCTTTAATCCCTAAGATAGATTATAATCAGCAAATAAGGATGCTTTATGCGGATGCTTTAATTGTGACAGAATTAATATGTCTAGGTCTTAGGAAGAAGTCCCGCCTAAGTCTAAGAATGATATGCCACCTCGAGATAAGTAATCATTGCACTGAATAAACAAACCAACTTCTAATCGGATTAATGATGGCTAATACAATTTTCTATTATAAGGCTTGACTGCTCTTTTATCTTCTGTTAATTTGTTTGCGTGGGTTAAAGTGTCTTGAAATGATTGTAGTCACCATCAAACCCATGCCAGTCTCTGAGGCTGAAAACCTCCCTTTTACCTGTTGGAATTAGAATTAGAACTAACATAGGATTAGCATAGGTTTGACTAAGATTAGAATTAACTTAGATTTGATAACCAAAATATTAGTAAATTAAGAGATTTAACCTCGTTTCAAGTGTTCGGCACCCTACTTACCATGAACTACCATCGACCGGGGTACAACTGTCCGTTAAAGTGTTGTTTGGTTTAGTCCAAAATAGAAATTTAAAATCTGAATCAATAAAAATAACTCCAACAACGACACATCAAGACTCAAGCCTGAAACAATCACTAATATTGCCATACATCCAAACACAAAACATGTTGCAATAAATCGCTCAATACTCTCTAGGCGAGAGTCAACAAAGGCTAAAAATTTCTGTAGCTCTTGGAGCTCTTGGTTAAATCGTGAGCATAGCGCAGCTGGTAGGACAGGACAGTTACTAATTGGTGGTGGATTTGCATTCTCCATGATGAAGAATGGAATAGTCAATGGTAATTACGAACAAACATACAAAGAAGAGATAGACTACAAGGAAGCTAATATGCGGAAATTAAATTCTTAGAACTAAGCTAAACTATGATCAAAACCTAACTATTCCCCAGGCGGCGGCGCCAAAAACTTGATGTGGTAGTCATAGGACTTCTACATGAGAAGTTTTACAACTCCCTAGGCAGTGTACCTAATCGTTGTAGTATAGTATAGGCAAGACTCGGGGTTGTTTATCGTTCACTCAAGGAATAGGTTAGGAAGGCTTGATCATGGTCTAACAGAATTCTAAGGGTTGAGGGAAGATTCTTTTAGTATTTTTATATTTTATGGAAAGCAAGTAAATCATATATTGGAGAGGTTGGTTGGTTTTAGCTATTAACTAAATATATTCTACGCTAATGATGATAACAATAAGATAAAAGACTGTGTTTATTTAATCATGTATTACTCCCTAGATTGCTTCTCCTAGTGTTGTTGCCTTGTCACACTTGTGATGATCTGTGTATCTATTTCCTAAAGCATGAACGAATTACACGAACCCGCCGTCTACTTAGTATGCCACTAGAGCAACGCACATGCAAGGTAGTATAAAGACTATTACACAGCCCCTAGGAGTTCACTAAGTGCATGTGAAATATATTAAAAGTGGATCAACCATATTAGGGGGCAAGGTAGTATGAAGACTGTTACCCGATGGTATCCTTTCTATACAATCACATTTCCTTAGACATATCAACAGTGATGCAGACAAAAGCTAGTTTTCTAAAACCTAACGTGTACATCTATCACAAGAAGCAACACCACTAAGATCTACATTCTAGGTTTCATTTATATATATATACTATCTGACGAATCAATTTTTGGCGCCGTTGCCGGGGAGGCATTTGCTACGATTTTTATCCGACTTTGATCTGAACTTGTCTTATTATTAATATATCATATTAAAAAACACAAAAATATTTTTCTTTTCTTTTTATTAATACATATCATATAAAAATTAAAAAACCAAAAAAATCAAAAATATAAAAAAAATTGTCCATAAAAAAATAAAATTCACTAATTGGTAAAATACCAAAATATAATATTCTCCACTGAGGTATTATCATAATAAGTTCCGGTGAACTACTGAGTTCCCAATCGAACCAAAGTTTTAAACTTGCCTTCTGTGTCACTTACGATATACGGCTCACCTCATTCTGATAAACAAACTATAAAGTGGGTATAAGGAGGGTTGTTCCTAGGAACTACGACCCGAAAGGAGAAATAAGCTTTTTTTTATTTTTTTTATTTTTTTGTTCTTTTCTTTTTTTTTTCCCTTTTTTGCGCTATTCCTACTCCTCCGCTCACCTGTGCGTTTTTCATTCTGAGAGCTACCGTGAAGTAAGATCGATTATTTGGCTTAAGTTGTCTATCTCTTGTCCGTTTAAAATAGATTGTGAATATATTTTAAAAATCCAAAAAAAAAAAAAAAAAAAAAAAAAATTAGTGTAACTTCTTTTTTATTTCCATTTTGTGCATGCGCACTCGATCTCAGTCCCCGTGGAGCAGGTTCCTCCACCAGAAGAACCGCCAGTTATTAATCGAACCTCTTCGTTTAGGAATACCATTTCAGGGAAGAAAAGATCCTCTCGTAGAGCCAATGGCAGACACTCGAACTATGGCTCAATTGCTCCAAGCACCTACCGAGGGGTACGAGGACGCAATCCTTATTCCTGAAATTATGGCAAACAATTTCGAACTGAGGCATGGGTTAATCAATCTTGTCCAGAACAAAAGTTCTGTCGGTCATGGACAAAGAAGACCCGCACTATGCTCATATCCGTTACTTCACACAAGATCACCTCCCCAATGGGTCCTCCAATGTTCCAATTGCATACAATTAAGATTAATGCTTTTTTCCATCTCTTTCGATGGGAGCGCAGCCCGAAATTTGGCTAGAAAAAGAACACCCTCGATCTATTCAAACTAAAAACTTGGGACGATTTGTATCCAAATTCATCAACCAGTTTTTACCTCCCTCTAAAAGACGAATCTTCGCAATGTGATCACCAGATGTTCAACAAAGGTTCGATGAATCGGTTGTATGAGGCTTGGGATCGTTTCAATGGAAATCTATTAGGGGTGGGGCCCATGTCCACACCTTGGATTCTCAGATTGCATAAATTGATTACATTCTATAATGCTTGAACATTAATGATCAGGATTCATTGAACTCCGCAGCAGGTGGAAACTTTTTGGACAAAATGCCTCGCGAATGTTTAAAAATCATCGAGAGCAAGTCCAAGGTTCGTCAAACACGAGCTAAGGCAGTTATTGCCAAGGTAAGTACGAACTCTTCCACCCAAGCTGTTTCATCTGATGTTGCTGAACTTAAGGATATTGTCCGAGCATTGCTCTTAGACAAGAAGAACCAAGTTCTGGCTACCAGCTCCAGCTATGCACTGTCTACTAGCAGTTGAGCTAAGTTGTGTTACTTGCGGTGGTGCAATTCTCACCAAAAACTGTCCAGCCACATATGGCGACGCGTTCTATGGGACAACATTTCTGAGTATGTGTCACCAGCCGATGAAGCTTTTTACAAACAATAGTAGATCCACAATTTCCGAACCTCAAATGCTTTGCAAAATTCATATTAGAACTCCTGGTTTTCCACCATTCAGAACTCTAAAGATATTAATGATATACAATTTTCATTTCGGTTGGGAAATAACTGTAACCAAAAAAGGGGGGAGAGACATTTTACCTAACAGTAATGGTGTGAAATTTTTAACAGGTCCATGTTACAGTAAGTAGCTTCGTAATTGTCAACCTAGGTTGGTATGCAGTATTCTTGCTTAGATTCGACCACAAGGGACTATGTCTATAAGTGGTCAAACCTAGAAAACGAAATTTTTTTTTGACAACTAGTCAAGGCTAATGTTGCTTTATGAGAAACATGCAAAATAACCTCCAAAACCAGGGTCAAAGCATGCAAGTCGAAACAAACAAATTGAATAATCAAATGGCAAATCTGACTGATATGTTGGCTAAGTTTGTAACTGCCAATACCGCTTCTACTTCAGGGTCAGGGACACTCCCTGGTAACACAGTTACTAACCCTAGAGAAGAAGAGAAGACTTCTTAAAGGGTATTCTATACCGAAGCGGTGTTGCATATCAAGGTACCTCCAATTCCTACTTCTTCAGTAGTGAAGCCAATACCGATGGTGACAAAGGACCAAGTTGCACCCATCTTTGTTCAACAATAGTACCGCACCCGTCCAACCTCCGGCTAGGTCCTGACAATCTCAATCCAGTTGTTGAAGCCTGTTGTTCGCTCCCTTACCCAAACACTAAACCTTCAGTTTCCTTCCATATCCTTCGAGGCAAGTGATAATGAAAAGAGCCGTAATCATGCTATTGAACAAATCCGACAAATTTCTATGGAAATCTTCAAAGAGATGAGTTCGAGATTAGCTTTAACGGTATGCTCTTGTTTTGATGCCCAAATTCGCCTTCGACTCTAAGAACCTTACTTGGGAATAAAGACAACATAATGGAAGTGGCTCGTACTTCAATGAACCCTGTCTAGCTCGAACTTCGATGAAATGAAACATGATTCGGCGGTCATCTTGAAAAAGTTACCACAGAAAACTTGGAGACCCCGGCCAGTTCCTGGATTCCTTGTGAATTTCAGGGTTGGAATGAATGGCTTAGCATTTAGCCGATCTCGGTGCTAGCATTAATCTAATGCCATTTTCAGTCTGGGAAAAGCTTTCACTTCCTGATCTTACTCCAACTTGCATGACACTCGAACTTGCGGATCGATCAATTTCTAAACCAATGGGAATTGCAAAAGACATCTCCGTTAAAAGTTGGTTGTATTTCACTTTTCAGCGACTTTGTGGTTGTAGATTTTTGATACAGTACCCCCGAGTCCCTTTAATTCTCGGAGTATTGGCTTCTTAAAGACAGTCGTGCTTGATGTTGTGCAAAAGGGTGATTAATTTTGAATAGAAGTGAAGCCATCACTTATACAATTTGGATCAGACTTCGAGTTACTCGGCAATATTACACCTCACATGACGGCAAACAAAGATTGACGTCATTGATATGGACTGTGTGAGGATTACTCTCAAGACGTTCTTGGTTCTTACTGATTTAATCCGAGTGGAAATTCCACTCCGTATTATTGATCCAATTGTTGATACTTCTTATCATAAACTTATTCTCCATTTGGGTGTGGATAGTTGATTTCATGCTTCTCGACAGAAGCCGACTATTTCCTTGGTCTAGCAGATGATCCGGATCTGTCCAGCAGTATATCCATCTCTACTACCATGATCCTGAGGGGGAATGTCTTTATTCTAGAAGGCATCTTGAATAGTGAACCACCACCCCCACTCCCAAATCATAAAAACAATTTATGCATGGACCGAAGGAAAGAGTCGAATCGGTGAAGCCTAAAAACCAAAAATATGGAAACCTTCCGGTTTCTATGAACCTCCCGATGTTGAATCTCAAGGAACTGCCTCCCCATCTCGAGTATGCATTTTTGGAGGGCGACAACAAGTTGCCCGTCATTATTGCTAAAGAGTTGGATGTTGAGGAAAAAATCCCGCTCTCACGTACAGGTGCTAAAGTCCCACATGCGAGCTATCGCTTGGGAATCTTTCTTGACTTCAGGGTATCAACCGGAATTTTGTACCCCCACATGATTCTTATGGAAGAGGACTATGCACCAGCAAGTCTCCAACATCAAAAGAAGAGTAAATCCAAAAATCCACGATGTTATTAAAAAGGAGGTTGAAAAACTTCTCGAAGCTGGATTGATTTACCCTATCTCCGACAGTCCCTGGGTTAGCCCGGTACATTGTGTACCAAAGAAGGGAGGAATAACTGTGGTAATGACGATGGAAAGGATAATGAGTTGATTACAACTCGTTTGCGTTACCGGATGGCGTGGTATGCATAGACAATCGTAAGTTTAAATGAAGCCCAAACCCGCAAGACACTTCCACATAAGTTCAGGACCAAATGCTTGAGAGATTACGAGGGGACATGGAATACAATACTGTTTCCTCGATGGTTTCTCCGGTTATTTACAAATCCCACAAATTAACCCCCTGTGATCAGTAAAAGACTACTTTTACTTGCCCATACGGAACGTTTGGCCTACCGGTGCCATGCTTTCGGCTTCATGACCACTGCTCCAGGCACGTTTCAACGATGTATGTTAGCAAAAAAAAAAAAAAAAAAAAAAAAAAATCTTTCATGACTAATGGTTTGAGAAGACGATTGAAGTCTTTATGGACGACTTCTCGGTTTTTGGGAGAATTCTTTCCAAACTGCCTACTCCCGTTTAAGGACCCATGCTTCATAAGGTGTGAAAGGACACCAATTAAGTCACTTTAACTGGGGAGATGAGCGCATTTTATGGTCAAAGAGAGGCATTGTCATCGGCCAATAAGATTTCTAAGAAAGGGATTTGAGGTTGACATAAAGCCAAAATCGATGTCATTGCCAAATAATTACCTCATCCACCTCCGTCAAAGGAATTAGGAGTTTTTCGGGTCATGCCGGTTTTACGGCGGTTCATCAGGATTTCTCAAAAAAATATCCAGACAAATGACCATTTCCTTGAGAAGAATACTCCATTCATCTTTTCCGACCTATGAATGAATGCGAGCTTTCACAACATTGAAAAATTGACTACGGATGCATCCAATCTTGATTGCTCCTAACTCGGGACCTTCCATTTGACGCCTTATGTGCGATGCAAGCGATTTTTCCTCCCATAGGTGCATTTTGGGGAAACGTCATGAGAATACATTTGTTATCGGCCTATCCACTTTGCTTAGTAGACCTTGACTTGAAGCACAAGTCGAACTAACAATACGACTTCTGAAAAAGACCATTACTTGCCATAGGGTTATGCCTGCGAGAAATTCAGGTCCTTAACCTCTATCATGAACACAAAAGCATAGTGAATCGGATCATTCCGCCCTTAAGTATCTCTTTGCAAAAATGGATGCAAGGCGTGATTGCTCGATGGGTTCTCATCCTCCAAGGAATTTGACTTCATAAGTTTTTGGATACTAAAAGGAGCCGAGAACACCTCGCAGTCCCCCCGATCATCTGTCCAGATTGGATAAACCCGTATTGAAAACGTCAATGATACTAATGAGAATTAACATGAAGTTTTCAATCTTCTTGAGACGTTATAAGACGGCTGACCTTTCGTGGACGATTCTAGACACCGTGGTTTGCCGAATTTGAAATATTATCACCCGGCCCGCGGTAAACTTCGTGGTGCAAGGGCTGTCAAACCACCAACAGAAAACATATGTTCTTCAAGGACGTTGTAACATTATTTTTGGTGACGACCCCTCTCTTGGTTTAAAATTTGTGGCGGATCAAAGTGATCACGGCGGATGTCTCAGTGCACGGCAAGGAAGCTCTCGACATTCTATGAACTTGCCCACAATGACCCTACCGGCGGGAATCCATGGTGCACACATAACCCCTCCACACAGCCAAAAAAGTATCTTTGACTCCGGTTTTTGCTTGGAACCACCCACTTCTATAAGTATGCACTGAGCTTTGTCAAGAAGAACTGTGTACTCCGTCGCCAACGCTCAAGAGAAAAACTCACCCACGCGGCTTGAGCATGCCCTCAAAAACTCATCCAAGGTTTTGTGAAATCTATTGACATGTGGCGCTTCGACTTTATGGGCCAGTTCCAGTCTTCACGAGGGAACAAGTATATTCTCGTTGGCAGATAGACTATTTGTCAAAATGGCGTTGAACGCGAAAGCGCTCCCCAATAATGATTGCCGAAGTAGTTTGCAATTTTTGAATCTCTCTTCGCCAGATTTCCCCGGTGCTCCCTCGTGTGCATCATAAGTGATCGCGTAACCCATTTTTGTAATGTCACAGTTTCGCAAAGGTCATGCACGAAAGAAATATATGGAGTTACTCACAGTCTCTACACCGCTTTTCACCTCATATTTAAAACCCTAAAAGTGGGCCGAAGTGGAAGTATCAAATCGTGGCTTGGAAAAGAATACTTGAAAGGACCATAGAGTTGAAAACCGGTGCTCCTGGTCGGAAAACTAGATGATTGCCATATGGTTTAACCCAGCACAGCCACCTACACCAAAAAAATCTCCATCGGGGCCTCCTGTTACTCTCCTTACATGTTGTGTCTATGGAAAGCGGCATCGAAATCTTACCCCCGTATCCGTCTTTGGCACAATGGCCTCACTGGGCCTCTAAAGCCAAGCAAACTTCGATCCTGTATATTACGGAGTGTTCACAGAGAACAAAGTTCAATCTCAATGAAACTTAATGCAACTTCGTGATCGTGCCTATGAGAAACCTATTGATCTATAAGGCCAATAACAAAGACCACCCGTGCCCCTCCCCATGGCATCTCCCCCCCCCCCCCCCCTCTTTTCCCCCACCCCCCCCCCCCAATAGATCAAAAACCTTTTGTTTTCAACAAGGTGATCGTGAGAACCTCCTCTTTAGTTCAAGATTATAAGATTTTCTCGGGGCAAACTAAAAAAACCCGTTGGAATGCCCTTTCACCATCACTAGAGTATTTCGTTTACGGCACTGTTGAGCGTTTCTCAAGCAACGGGCCAAATTTCAAAGTGAATGGTCATGCGTCAAGCATTAATTTGGAGGGAACTGTACCACACTTGGTAGTTTCCGGATCACTAACATTTCCACCAAGGATCATATAAATCCCTGTGATGGGTCAAGCATCGGACCCTAAAACAAGCGCTTCGTGGGACGGCACCCCATGCTTATCTTAGATTATCATAGTAGTAGCTAGTATGTAGTGTTAAATAAGAGTTTTGTGTTGTTGTGTAAAATAGCTTACTTTTTCATTACCCAGTGTTTACTTGTTGTTTAGTGGTTTATTGTCAGGATTGCACGGATTGTGAAGACTCTCAGTTTTGGCGTTCACTCATGAGTTTCATCATCTTCAGCTTCAATTGGGAATCCGATTATCCTAATATTATGGACTACGTTTATCTTTTGGCATACCTCATTTAATGGGCCATTAGGATTAATGTATTTACCCTTCAAAAATCGTGGATTGATGTTTAGTTATAGGTTGGGGGGGGTTTCTTCGAATTATTGCCTGTCTATCAGTCCTTTTTTCCTTTTATTTTGTCTTTTCTTTTAATCCCATTTATTGAGATTTTCTTGCTTTTTTATACTTTTCCTTTATGTTGTGCCTGCAGCATTGTTACCAAGGTAATCCCGTTTTTACACCAAAAATACCAAAAAAATGAAAAAATTGAAATTTTTTCAATAATATTAATAAAGTGTTTTTGTCACAGCCCCTCACCTATCACCCCACCCACCCCCCCATTTTTTTTTGCTTTTCTTTTGGGTAGAATAAGAATAATTTTTGACTTGATCGGGCGTGTTGAGCCCTAGCTAGTTCCTTTAGGCCAAGCTTTCACGAATTCTATAGCTTTGAATTGTAAAATGTGAAGAACGAGAAATGATAGAGTTAAATATAAGTTTATGTGCTAAGCAAGATTCTTCTAAAAACTTATACGAGTAACTTGTGGTTTTCTCTCCCGTGAATTTCTAATCCACCTAAATCATACGTACTCAATTTAATTCAACTAAGTCAATCGATGTTTTCAGAAAAAGCTTCAAATTTGTAACTTGAGTTTTAAAAGCGAGATTTTATAGTGATTTAAAAGATAAATGCCAAAGAAGCATGAATGTAAATGTCGAATGCAAAATGCATAAATATTGAAACAAAAATTTTGCCAATGAAGCATGCAGTTGATATTATGGAGCAAGTAAAAGATGTGTCGTGATATCCCACTCCGCTAACAAACGAGGTGGGGGTTCAAACTAAGACGTCTTTGCTTCTAGGGATTTGGTGTGTCGTGATATCTCACTTGGAAGAAAGGTCTAGGTGAGGGTTCAAACTAAGACACCAAGCCTTAGCCATATTAGGAATAGGTGTTGATGTGATTCCACTACGCTAGCAACGGGGTCGGCGTTTTCAAACTAAGTTACACCAGGTAGGTTGGTAGTGATATCCTTCTAAGTTAACCAAGTTGGTGGGGTTCAAAACTAAAGCAACGCATTCCTAGCTTAAAGAAATTATGATTATATTGTTGAATATGTTGCAAAAAAGTTTCTAAGTTTAAATCTCGAAAATCTAGTTACGGAAAAGTCTTAATAAATTGGTGCTTTGAGTCGATGATTCATTTGAATTTATGACTATGAAAAATAAGTTGATCTATGGTTAAATTATAATAGTACACACATTCATCGTATATCCATGTTGGGAGTTGAAAAATTCCAAGCTCTAAGGTATGAGGGCTTAAAAATCTAAACTTATATCGACAATGATCTTGTTTAATTGCTTAGCTTGGAACTTGTGAAAAATACTAGGACGATGAAATTAAATCCGTCAGGGACATCCGTAGATCACTCTAGGGAGGCTTCTCATTCTATGTTCCCTAGTCAATTAATAAATAACTTAAATGTAAAACTTGTTAAAAATGAGAAAATCCAAAAATATTAGTTGTAGTTAGTGTAAATTCAGAAAATGGTGAAAACGGGGCTTACGTGTTTACTTCATAACATTGCGTGAGGACACACAATACCTTAGTTTGGGGGATTTGATATGTGCTTAATTACACATATCTTTTACCTCTAAAAACGAGCTTAAATGACCAAAAACAGACAAAAACTGCCAAATATATGTTTGTTTTGCATTTGTGACTTGTGCGGGAAGTGGATATCATCAAAAAGACAGGAAAACCAAGCCAAATTGACAAAACTCGAGCATGGTAATGGAAAAAGACGTGCGAATCAAGGCCAAAGTCCAACTAGCAAAGTCAGAGTCAATACTGAAGATCTGCAATAGAGAGATAACCGGAAAGCCGGAACGGAAGATATTACTATTGGATGCAATCTTTAACCATTCTGATGGGCGAGAAGCCCAATATATATTTATGAAGGACTGTGAAGACCACAAATGGGCCCTAATCAATTTTCAACAGCCCATTTGTGCTGCAATTGACAAAAGACTGTGAGAATTTTGAGGCCCGATCTAGCCCTTGAACAGCCAATCTCAGCCAATTGTACAACACAAGCCCAACCCACCCCTGATTGGGCTTGAAAAAGCCCAATAACAAAAACCCAATGGGCCCATAGCCCAATACAAGCCCAAATGGGACCCCACCAAAACACCTTTTTTATAAAACACAAGGACCAAAATGTAAATTTTAAAAACTTTGTTTTATAATTAAAAATGAAAAAATAAAGAAAAGGGGCCAAAAGTGCCATGTTTGAAAGATGTTTTTATAAAGAAAACATAGAAATATAAACTAGAGGGACTTTTTTGCATTTACAAAAACACTCTCTCTTATTCTTTTGTTATAAAACGCGGGGGGACATAACTGGTCACTTTCACCAAACTTCATTTTAAAACTAAATTTTTTTTTTGGGCTAATACGAAATGAAAAGATAAGAGAAACATGATCGGGGCAACTTTTTGCACTCTTCCCCATACTTCTCTTTTAAAACCCTGTACTGTAAACCCCTTACCCGCCAAAACTAAACAGCCCTTCCCATGGTTTTCTAGCTTACCCCATCACCCCTAGTACACTCCCAATTAATGTATAAACCTTTCCCCACTCAACCCCAACCCTACAAACCCTGCCATATTGGCAATCTCCCAAACCGAGCAACATCAATGGTGAGATGGTATGATAAAGAAACATAATGTGATCCAAGGGCTAGGAATTGCTTTATGACTCTCTACTCACACAACAAGCACAAGTGAAGACCAAAGAGACCTCTTGGGACTTGTATAAAAGAGCCAAGACCAAGCCGAAGTCACCACACCATGTTACTCCCCTGTTTTAGTTTAATTTTAATTTTAAGTCTTTCTTTTAAGCATTAGTGTAATTCAGCTTTACTTTAAAGAGTTTATGTTGTAATATTTTGGTTTTTAATAAAAAAGTTAAGAGTTTTTGTGATATTGCTACTGTTGAATTTATAAGATCCTTATAAGTTTTTTTTTAAATCTGTTTAAATTGTCGTAGAATGTTTTAAGGTTGATTAAACCCCCCTTGGTGAACAACTTTTCTTAGCTTATTTCACCAAAATTCAGTATAAAAAATCTTTGTTTTAAAATAAGGGCGGTGTTTGGATAGTAGGCGAGTCCAAAATGAGGTCATTTGGGGTTTGTTATGGGTTCACAATGCACAAGCACATCTCTTGGACTGAGTGTGGTGGGTCATATAAGCTATTTTAACATAGTTTTTAGTTCAAAAAAATAAGGTTTTCTTGGACCCTTTTCATTTCTGTCTTACTAAGTAGTTTAGGCCTAGTAGAGTAAGTATCTTATTTTTCTTAATAAGGCTATAGATTTTTATAGCTTAAAGTGCTTCTTTAGGTAGTTTTAAGTAAGAGTTAGATATTAGGTTTAAGGTCTGATTTAGTTTTAAATAGACTTTAGGTGCATCCTTATTTTGGCCCAGTTTTACTTAAAGGAGTGTTAGGGTTTTAGCATTCTTTGACTCCTAAAAGTCAACTTTTAATAGTTCAAAAATGGTTCAGCAGTTGTGTTATGGTAGTTTTAGCAAGCTTTAAAGCAAGTCCTAATGGTTAGGATTTTAGTTTTACATAGTTGAGAAGGCTTATAAATCTCTTGCTCCAGCACCAGGGACAGAAACGTTTAGAGAATTTAAGTGCTTTTTAGATTTAAGAAATTATGGTCACTTTAATGGTCACATTGTTGATAATGTGCATTTGAACACATGAATGAGCCTGTTATGAGTTTTTAAAGTGATCCTATTTGGCTGCATCTTAGTGCATAGTAATTGCACAGCAAGAGAACAACCACGTAGCAACAACGAACAGACTTCAGCAACACTTAACACTTTTTTCATCTAATTTTTCTTGTGGACTTTGTGAAAACATAGCTTAATTTCTTAGATACCTTTAATATTCATCCTTAAGCAGCAAATTAAGCATCTTTTGTTTTTAATTTTAGGTCGGCACCTAGAAATAAGCTAGTTAGAAGCTAAAATCCAAAAGCTCTCTAAACCGCCTACTTTCATGCGCGCTCAGAATCACTTTTTTTTCAAACTTAATTTGTAGCTTATTGATTGGTGTGTGAAGTTGATGAATGAAAGTGCACCTTTATTAAAGTTGTTAAAAATCAATGCTGTTTAACAACGTTTGTAGTTGTAAGTTTTTGATAATTCTCACTTTTTTCAAATAAGCAAAATAGCCTAAATCGTAGGGTCGATTCTGGTATTTTCTTAAAGTTTAGGGTTACCCGTTTCTATTGTAGTGTAAATTTCACCTACTTACCCCGCCTACCCTGTTCTTTCCTTTATTACATTTCTTACGCCCTGTCTTTCTTAATTAAATAAAAAAGTTAATATTTTTGTTTTTAGTTTTATTAATTAGGGTTTATAATTTTAATTAAGCAAATTAGGGTTCAATTAGCCAATAGAAATTGGGGCTTTTTGTTCCATAATTTTTCTGCACCTTTGTAGGTTTATTAAAAACCATTTTTCTATATTTTTCCAGTTAAATTTGTATTTTCTAGCAATTAATAATACGATTTTAGTATTACTTTTTCTTATAAAATCATTAAAAAATCAAAATTAATAAAAAAATACTTTTCTTTTTTTATAAAATTTTATTTTGTCATTTAGTATCTAGGAAAAATATTTAAACTTAGTGTAAGACTCTTAATTTTTTGTTAAATTTCAGTCTTAGACCCGTTTTACGAGTACGTTTTTCGTTATCTTTTCGTTTTACATTCAAACGAACATCCGTTTTTGTTCTAGTTTCTTTATTTTCAAATTAACTTTATTAGAATTTAATTTTGATTTTTAATTTAATTTAGCAATGTATTTTCTTATTTTTTAGTATTTAGGTTTCCCCGGTTACTGATTCTGTTCCCCGTATTTTAGTATAGATTTAATTTTAGGATTTCCCTATAACTAATTTTGTTTCCCGTAGTTTTTAAGATCCCCATTTCCTATATTTGTTTCCTGTAGATTAAATTAGGTTTTATTTAATTAATTTTAGTTGTAATTATATCAGTGTTTCCATCATATATTCTCCATCATTCAATTTCTCATCAAACCAGGATTACTTTCAATTGCAGAATAGTTGGACATACGACCTCAACTGGGAATATATCTCTCCGGAACGACGTTTTTATTATTGATCTTATATATTTAATCTCTGTGTGTAGATTTGACGTTTGCCTGGTTAAGGGCATTTGGTTGGATTTGCATTTGTGTTATTACTAGTATATATATACTATCTGACAAATCAGCTGCATTTTATAGGGTAAGAAGAAAACCATGGAAAGTAAGTACCTAAGGATACATGGGGAGCTCATGGTTTGGGTACAAGCTTGTAAGACCTCTCCTCCCTCCCAAGGGAGGAGGCCACGGCTCAAATGAGGGGGGAGGTACAAGGATTTGTCAATTACTTGAATATAAACTTTGGGTACATATGTGTAAGGATTACAAGTTGTAGGATAGGTTTAATAAAGATTAATTCATTTATTTCATGGGTAAATGTATATATCCGGTTCTAGGGAGGATATGTGAGGAAAATAATTAAATTTTGAGTATTGGGTATAAACGTGGGTATTTGTTTAAGTGTAGATAGGTAAAGGGCTTCAGGGTACGTACCGAAAGTAATTTATTGGCCGAAAACTGTAAAGGCGCTTTATGTGAACCAACAAAAATTAAATTATGAATAAATATAAATTATATCTTATTAATAATAATTAACGTCTTGCTTGGTGTCAACTTTAAATATTGTTTGATTCCCGTTTACATTGATCATTGGATTTTTAGTTTACGCGATTTAACTATAAGATAATAATTAAAAGCGAACGCGTAAAACTCTAAAAATAAATATTACTTTGTTAAAGTTGAAAATACCTGAAAATGAGAAAATGTTCAGTCTCACCCGTTAGGAGAGCCTTGTCCATGGCTCAAGATGAAAATTCTTTGAGGGTGTGTTGGTTTTAGTGAAGAGGTGGGATACTTTCCTCGGAAATGCATCTTCGTTCCCATGTTTGACTAAGGACCTCTCTTCGCTCGCGCGCACATCGCTCTCTTTGATCGCTGGGAATCGATCTTCGCCTTAGCCTTTTGATCTCTCGCTCCAGATTTCCACTGGTTCTTCAACAAGTGAAGTTTATCATCAATGCTTGTATTTCATCTAAGGAACGACCAGTGGGTCTCATCAGATAAACACTTCTTTAGGATTGGATTAATGAAATGTGCTGATGAACCCTGCTTAACGTTGTAGGTTGTTCCGAGTCTATAAGCAACGGTTCCCACTTTGTCTATGATATCACCTTGAAAGGTCAGATCATACCTCTGGTTCAACTTTCCCCGTTTTCCAGAATGCTACGACCCCTTTCCATGGTGATACCTTTAAAATAACCCGAATCGCCAACCTCTGAAACTCTAAAGGCTATTAGCACTTACATCGGCGTTAAACTCTTTGGCGATCAACGAGCAGCTTGCTTCTCTTGATTAATTTAGGACAATCTTCTCGGTGTTTCATGAAATCATGTTCTGGACCGGTGAGACCCGAGCATCTCCGACCTCAGCAGAACACAAGTGTGACCGACACTTTCGGCCCATAAAGTGCCTCGAACTGGTGGCAGCTTATAATACTAGCATGGGGAGTGTTGTTGTAAACAAGAGAATTCCATATAAGCGGTTAAGTGTCCTTCCCAACCATTCCCAAAGTCTATCACGCAAGCGCGTAACATATCTTCAAGAGTTTGTATGGTCCTTTCACTTTGTCCATCAGTCTCCGGATGGTATGCCGTACTCATGTCCAACCGAGTACCCATCGCTTTCTGAAATGACCTCCAGAAGTTTGATGTAAAACGGGGGTCACGATCACAAATGATCGAGACTGGTATCCCATGCCTTGTGACCACTTCTTTCAAGTACAGTTTTGCTAGTTTGTCCATAGGGTCAGTTTCCCTCATCGGTAAAAAGTGTGCAGACTTAGTGAGTCGGTCTACAATTACCCATATGGTGTCGTTTCCACTTTGCGTTCTTGGGAGCTAAGGTCCCCTGATTGACTTCCTCAGACTACCGACCTAATCCTGACAAAGTTCTGGGTGATATTTTCCCATTTCCATTGAGGTTATCGCTGGTTGTTACCAGTAAGCCAGATGGCCTTTTCGGTGTTGGGCCTTTTGACTCTTTAAACCACGTCAAACACTTGCTACATAGGTTGGCAATTTCAGCTTTTATGTTGGCCACCAGTCAAGTTGCATTCATGTCTGAGTACATCTTATTCGGAACACGGTCTTGTGAACAGAATATTTCGACTTGGTGAGACTCATGCATAATCAGAGCCCTAGGTCACCATAGCACGGCAACCAACTTCTGTTGTTTAGACACAAGGTTCCGTCCGCACGCGGTTCCAACTTCTCTTTCCTGGGCTTTTCTGGGTCTTTCGAATTCTCAATCAACATACCGCATACGCTTCAAGACTTCAGGTTTTCTGGTTTTTCTTCTGCCTCAATCTGAGCCTCCAAAATCGCTTGGGAGCTCCAAACTGATAGTCATAAACTAAGGCCCGAACTCCCGTAATGCTTTACTCGTTCCCTTCTGCCTCAACGAATCGGGCACTACATTTGTTCTTCCTGGGTTGATAAGGGATTTCGCAATTCATAAATCACTAAGCAGTTCCTTAACCAAACGGCGCCCTATCTAAATTTTGTCTACATGTTTAACTCCTCCTGGTCAAGGATGTGTTGTAAACTTTTGTGGTCAGTGAACATTTTTGTCCCGTACAGATAATGCCTCCAAATCTTTAGAGCGAATACTACTGCGCCTAACTCCAAATCATGAGTGGTGTAATTTTTCTCATGAATCTTTAGTTGTCGTGATGCATAAGCAATCACCTTTTCTCTCTGCATTAGCACCGCGCCCAACCCTTTGATTGAAGCGTCACAGTAAGCGATAAAGTCTTCATTTCCTTCGGGTAACGCTAGAATTGGTGCACTACACAACTTCTGCTTTATCAACTGAAAAGCTGCTTCTGCCTTGTCACTCCATTCAAACTTGATCTTCTTTTGAGTCAGCTTGGTCATTGGCTTGGCGATCTTTGAGAATCCTTCAATGAATCTTCGGTAGTAGCCTGCTAGGCCCAAAAATTGACGAATCTCCGTTGCAGACTTAGGAGATGCCCAATCTTTGACGGATTCAATTTTGGCAGGATCCACATGAATACCCTGACTGTCGATCACGTGACCAAGGAACTGTACTTTAGGGATCCAGAATTCGCATTTAGAGAATTTGGCATACAACTGTTCCTTCTTAAGCAACTCCAAGATTAACTTGAGGTGCTCTGCATGCTCTTGCTTGTTCTTCGAGTATATCAGAATATCGTCAATAAAGACAATTACGAATTTATCCAGGTATGGTTTGCACACCCGATTCATGAGATCCATAAATACAGCAGGCGCATTAGTCAAACCAAACGACATAACTTGAAATTCATAATGTCCATATCGAGTTCTGAATGCGGTCTTTGGAATATCTTCTTCGCGAACCCTTAGTTGATGATAACCCGACCTCAGGTCGATCTTTGAGTAGATACTCGAACCTTGTAGTTGATCGAACAATCATCAATCCTGGGAAGCGGATAACGGTTCTTTACCGTCAATTTGTTTAATTCCCGGTAATCAATGCACATCCGGAATGATCCATCCTTCTTTTTGACAAACAAGACCGGAGCTCCCCAAGGTGAGGAACTGGGTCTTATAAAACCTTTGTCAGAAATTTCCTTCAGTTGATTCGACAATTCTTTCATCTCGGACGGTGCTAATTGATAAGGCGTTCGTGCTATAGGTGCAGCAAGCACCAGGTAACAGATCGATCTGAAATTTCCACTTGCGGGTTTGGTGAATACCCGCGCAAAAAAAAAAAAAGTCCTCGGGAATACCTCGGAAGTCTTAACTATTGGAAACTTCTCAAGTTGCTTCTCCTTCGACTTGTCTTCCGCTCTTTCTATATCCTGTGCTAGAAAGATAGGACATCCCTCCAGCAAATACGTTTGTGCCTTTGGTACACGAATGAATGTTCAATCGGAGACTCGTGTTCCTTTTGCTTCCGTCACCATGAACAGATTAAAGACTTGTTTCCAAAGGGACACAAACAAGTTTCTCATCACAAAGACATTACGACATGAAATATTTAGCCTAACCATCCAATGACCGATAATGACGTCCAAATCTACCCATCTCTACGGGCAACAAGTCGACCGTTGAATGGGTATTTTAGAAAGTTTAGAGTGCAAACCCCGTATAAGTGTATTAACCCAAATTATTCTTTCTACTAATATAGATCTAACTAAAATTCTATAATCTCTCTACTTCAGCTACTCAACATTATAACCATTTCTAACGTTGTTGGATAATGTCAATCAAGAACTAAATGCATTAGATAAAACTTCTATCGCACCAGTTCAAATAGAATGAAGCAAACGTTTTTATTAGAGGAACGTACCCGTGACAACATTAGATATCGGTTTGTCCAGCAAGCCCACAACATAACTCTTGCTTACAAGCATTGCCATTTTCCATCCCGATTCCCTTGATTTCCATTCTCAGCTTTTGGGCAGTCACTAAAATTCCTTGTAGTGACCCTTGCAATCCATCATTCCACAGCAAGTGATAACTCGGATTTTCCCTTGGGACTCTGGTTATTGTGTTGTGTTGTAGTTAGAGCAGTAGGTCAAACTACTTTACAGTCACGGCAGAAAGTGACCAGTCTTTCTGCAGTTAGACACTTGAAGTAACATGCCCATCGTGGTGAAAATTGCACTTGGCACATAGAGGGTATGGTTCCTCCATAAGGCTATCTAATCTCCAGCCCACAGTGTTAAACCTGTGCCAGATTGTTTCTTTGATGGTTGTTGTTGTTTTGGGTGTTCCGTGAGTTTTCTTCAAGCTTCCTCTTATTTTTCTGCTTGGCGTTCAGACATCAGTGATCATCTTGTTGTCCAGTCATTTCAAGTATCAAACGCAATGCATCTTGCCATTGGGTTCTATTTGATTATACTGGGGGGGAGTAAGAAGTAGAGTTTATATTATATTATCCATACTAGGCTTGATGCCTTAACCTGCCAAGAATCATGTCCGGGAAGACCCCCCGACATACCTTTCCACTTTAGCTATTCCTCGGGAACATTCTATCGCACATAAGTCCAACTCATGGAATCTTTGATTGATAATAGTCATCAATCAGTACCTCTCACCGTTAGGTCCCAATACAGACATTCCAGCTTTTAGATCTCGCCTCCTAGGCAATACTTATCTGTTATCAACCTTTTAAAGCCGTCCATGGCATAAGTAATATGCATACATCCTGTCACGACAGCCCTTACTGTGAGTTCCACCACGTCAAGGGCACTTCCTTTAAGAGTACAATATGCAAAACTTAACCTGACTAGTTAATAGCACAATTGCTGATAAGAAAAACAGAATCCCTTCTTTTCTGCCCATTGGGTCAGCCAACGACTCCTCAGTCCATGGAAATTCTAGGCTGGCACTTCAAGAAGTCAGTGGTAATGCATTCCACTTGAGTAAGCACTTGTCCTTCTTCCGCCGGTTTCCTGAACCATGGCTGTTTATCGCCATCCCTGCTCAGCTTGCATCGCGTTCCTAACCAGAGCAGCAGCACGCCTTGAATCAATTAAGGCTTGAGTTGACTTCAGTGACATGGTGGAGGAGTAGTTGCTGGCTGGTGTTGTCCATCGTGGCTCTTTCTTGTTGGTAAACATTTCATCAAAATCACAAGTAATTAGAAACAACTTCAGGTTTTTCACACAATCATAAACGTAACGTGACATATGCATAATAAATAAAATGAGATCACAATCCACAGCGAAATATACAACTGAAAGTGAAATCAACAATGACATAAATAAATCAACATTCATACACAACAACATCGATAATCATAAATGATGGTCCTGATTAACAACATGTTCATACAATGAGAAACAAAAACTGAAATATGACCTAAGGCGGTGTTAGCTGGGGACAACCCAAATACTTATCACGCCATACAAATGATAGCTACAAAAGATAAAACAAAAGTCCTTCAAAGCACTATTAGCGGATACCCAAAAAAAAACTTAATAGGCTATGCAGATGAGCTACAAATGATGCATGACTAACTGCTGCTGCCAGCCTCAGCTTGGTCCATCCTGGGCTCGGTCCCCTCTAGCCTCTAATTCGCAATACGTCCAAGCGATGTAGTCAACTGAGTCCTGAAGAGATGTGGTAGAGTAAGCAATTGGCAACCTGTGCTCCAGTGTCCCTGACATTGCCTCTATGGCTGCACGTCCTCTCACTCAGAGCTAGTCCACATGCTATCGAGCAAATATACGCCTCTATATCTATTGCCAAAGCAGTTCGATCGTGTGTAGTCTCTCTCTGTATATGTGATGACTAGGCTTACAAAAGTAAGCCCGGTCATCATGTGCCTCCTCAAATCGTACCCTCAAACTCCTCAGTCCCACTGCCTAAATTAAGTAAGTATCAAGCTCTGTCATCTCTGGACGAACCCCCTCCAGGGTCGTGCTATCTCAATCAATGGCCACAACAATCAGATTCCCAATGTCAACTGCTAGATAGGCCCTGGGGCTGTCCGCCGCAGGAAAAAAACCACAACAACCAACCAAGATTATTTCCGCTGACTCTCCCCGATCCCGTATCCGGAGCGGAGTAGTAAGACAAGCTCTCTTCCGAGGCGGCATCTCAGCCTCAGGAATATCAGTCCAGGTACAGTAGGGTGGAATGGTAATGGTGGTGATGCAACTGCAGCTCTCATCAGAATCCCGGCTGCCCTATAGCCTAATGGTGCTCCTGTATCAGTAGGCTAATAGTGATTGGTGATTGTAGAGGTAATGGTGGAGATGCAACCAAGTAGTGGTGGTGTAGGTGCGGCAGCATGCTCAGCAATGCGTGCCTCCATGGATGCTGACATCGGTGGCACAGTCAGACACGTCTCCGCCCATAAATTGTTCCTTAAAAAGAAACTGAGACAAAGAAAATGTAAAAAAATATAGAGTTTACTCGTACAAATCCGGTATTTACGGAGACGTGTTCTGGGCAAGAAGGGGATCCTATATCTGAGTCTCTTGGTGAGGTGCAGACTCATCAGTCTCAAATGCCTCTTGTATCCCCCCGAGGTACAGGGTCAACCATATATGAGCAGAAGATCGCCGGAGCTAGTGTCTTTCTTTTGCCTATTGCTACTGTGCTTTTCTATCTTCTCTTCACTCCTTTTCTATCTTCATGCTACTCTCACTCTTTCCCTCAATAACTCAAACATTAACTTTAATATATATAAATTTAAAAACTCCTCCCCTCGTCTCATATACCTCGTCCTCAAAGGGCTCCTCATCGCATCAGCATCATCATCATCATGTCATCATCCGAGGGCTTATCATCTCCACAATATTATAAAAACCACCTCCGACAAGTAGGGAAATACAGCATGCTCTACTCGGAGTCCTCCTCCTAACCTCTCAACATTATTTTTACTCATCGGAATCAGTACAAAGCCTAGTGATAGTGCTATAGTGAAGCTCCAACGGAGAGAGGGCTGTCCTCCATGGTGCCTCATCCTCTGAAGTACTAAGTACTCGGGTACTCAGGCTCGGGTAAAAATGGTATCTCATGGATGCTGAGATGCTCAGGACCGACAACATAACCAAGGATGCTGGGTGCTCAGTCCCAAGCACAAGTCCGGAGTAATGTGTGGGCAACAGGCTGCCTGGGAATCCATCGGATCCGATACATGACTCGTGTTAGTACCTCCCATCAATATCTCCATCGTCGGCTCCCCAAAGACTCTCCCTTGGTTATGATCGGTGTACACAGAGGTGTTAGGGTGACAGACAACGGAAGATTGCAGAAGACATAACTGCAGGAATGTAGTAAACTTACATAAGTATAAATTATAAAGCTAGTATATTATATATGTAATATAATATAAACATGTATACATATCATGAAAGCATATAGTATAACCAACTAATGCAACTCACTAGCGTATGTGTCCCGTGAAAAACTTTTGTATAATGCAATGTTTGAAATGGATATAGTCCAATTACAAACATTTGACCTGGTTCCCTATAACCTAGGCTCTTGATGCCAATCTGTAACACCCCCAAAATGGGTCGCAGCGGAATAATGGGGTTGGGGTAACTGCTACTTCATAGATCAACAGCAACGAAAAAGAAAACGACCTCAGTATGAGTCGTTTAAAATTGATTAAATTGGAATAAAATAGACTTGTTTTGATACATAGCCGAAGTCTAAATAGTTCATGCCATGCAAAGTAAAAAATTTAAGACATAACAAATATTCCCAAACTGTAATGCTTTCCAAATCTTTTATAGTAAATGACTCCAAGATGAATGACCACCAATGTAGCCTTGTTTCTCGTACTTCTTGACCTAGAAAAAAAAGCTTTAAAAACGTCAACATAAAGTTGGGAATTCACAGGTTTAGTAATTGTTATAAAGGACCTACAAGATTTCAAGATGTAAGACTTGTAACCACATACAATTATCTCTAAAGTACTTACAGTGCACCTAGTTCAATGACACCGAGAGCTCGACATATAGTAAAGCAATTTAATGCACAACATTGCCCAAGAAGCTGTTCAAACCCCGCAACATCAATTGTTTTCCGACATGTTAACGTTCCTTTGTTTCGGTACCAGTCCGAAAACGATGAGCGCTACTCACCCTAACGGATGTCCAATCCTAAATAGATCTATTCTAACATTCCGCCTCTCTGCTAACTAGCAATCGACATTCATTAGGTGCATTAGTGGGTTTATAGCTACTTAGGCACAACATCTTAATATGTTTAAAAGAGTACTTACTTGCGTCCAAAGTAAAACAATCATGCTTCTCACCCCAAAAGTTGTAAAACAATATAGTTTATAAAAAGCGGGGCTTATGAAACTCCACCGAAAGTGAATGATTTAGATTATTCTAAAATCAAATGAGTGAATCGCCTCTCAATTTGGAAAGCAACATAATTTTAATATAGCCTATGAGTATAACGTTATTTCATGTAAATGAAAACATCACATATGCATAGCTACACCACCACCTAATAGCTTTATTAATTAATAAAAAGTTAAAACAATAATTAACCCCCTTTTTAACTTTGTTAAATAAAAGCGTTAATTTGTATCAGAAAGAAAAATATTAGTTTTCGTTACCAATTGCATCGTTTGTAAAAATGTATGATTTAATAATGATATTTTATTATTAAATTAATTGTTTGATAAAAGATTATATAAAAATATAAGTATTGCCCGCGAGTTTTAAACTTATATCTTTATCTTTTCGACTCACCGTTTTATACGTTCTATGAACCATGTCCTCCCGTAAAAATGATTATCACAAACCTTGATGTTATAAAATTAAAACCCCTGAATGAACAGTAACTCTTACTGTTCATTCACAGTTATAAAAGTATTTTTATAAATAATTACTTACAACGTACTTTTTAAAATCAATAACTCCGTTCGTATAACAGACCGTTTACCTCGCGATCCTTATGGTCCTTGGATTAGTATTAAGAAAATTTATCAAATTTTTATATTTATAAAATTTAAACCACTGATGAACAGTAGATTTTACTATTCACATCTGTTTATCAATGTTAGTTATCAATGGAGACCCACAGGAAGAACATTCACCCTAAGTGATCAGTGCCCTTTAACTAGGTTCACTAAACTTACAGGAATGTCAGCCATTGCTTATGCTAACCAATCGGAACCCAACCAACATTGGGGATCTAATTTTCCAAACTCTCCATCTTTGTCTATTTTCAAATGCAGGTCGTACAAATCGTCCTTTGGTATTTGGACTCAGGCTGCTCAAAACATATGACGGGGGATCGCTCAAGGCTCATGAATTTCGTGAAAAAGTTTATCGGGACAGTTAGATTCGGGAATGATCACTTTGGTGCTATTATGGGTTATGGAGATTATGTCATTGGTGATAGTGTAATCTCCAGGGTATACTACGTGGAAGGACTGGGGCATAATTTGTTTTCTGTCGGTCAATTTTGTGATTCGGATTTAGAAGTTGCCTTCAGAAAGCATTCTTGTTATGTTCGTGATACGGATGGTGTTGAATTACTTAAAGGTTCCCGTGGTTCTAATTTATACACTATCTCTGTTGAAGACATGATGAAGTCCTCCCCAATTTGCTTGCTATCCAAAGCCTCCAAGCACAAATCATGGTTATGGCATCGGCGTTTAAACCACTTGAACTTCGGTACCATCAATGATCTTGCAAGAAAAGACCTTGTCAGAGGATTACCTAGATTGAAGTTTGAAAAAGATCATCTTTGTTCTGCATGTCAATTAGGAAAGAGCAAAAAGCATACCCACAAACCCAAAACTGAAAACACCAATTTGGAAGTTCTAAACACCCTTCATATGGATTTATGTGGACCGATGCGTGTGCAAACTATTAATGGGAAGAAATACATCTTGGTAATCGTCGATGATTACTCTCGGTTTACGTGGGTCAAGTTTTTGAGATCAAAGGATGAAACACCAACGGTTGTCATCAAATTTCTGAAGCAAATACAAGTCGGTCTCAACAAAACTGTCAGATTCATCCGCACCGACAATGGAACTGAATTTGTCAACAAGACTCTGTATGATTACTATGAAAGCGTTGGAATCTTTCACCAAAAGACAGTGCCAAGGACTCCACAGCAGAACGGCGTTGTCGAAAGACGGAACCGAACTCTTGTCGAGGCAGCTCGGACAATGCTAATCTTCTCAAAGGCACCGATGTTTCTTTGGGCTGAAGCTGTGGCTACTGCCTGTTACACCCAAAACCGTTCCCTTATTCACACACGTCACGACAAAACCCCATATGAGTTAGTACACAATAAGAAGCCTGATCTCACATTTTTCTGGGTCTTTGGTGCTCTTTGTTACCCTATAAATGACAGCGAGAATCTTGGAAAACTACAACCAAGGGCTGATATTGGAATTTTCATTGGATATGCACCGAGCAGAAAAGGTTACAGAATCTACAACAAGCGAACCCGACAAATCATGGAAACTATTCACGTTCAATTCGATGAGCTGACTGAGCAAATGGCTCCTGTACAATCCAGTCCAGGACCCGCTTCTAACCTGTTGACGCCTGGACCCATCAGTTCAGGGCTCGTACTCAATCCTGCTCCTGTTCTACCATATGTACCTCTCACAAATAAAGAATTGGAGATGTTATTCTAACCTATGTTTGATGAATATTTTAATCCACCGGGTAATCTTCAGGATCCTCTTCCTAGTGTAGCACAAGACCCTGTCATTCCTACAGGTCCTTCAGTGTCTATGTCTATTGATCTCGACGCACCATCGGGAAGTCATACATCATCACCATTGGATCATCATTCCTCTTTGGTACATCATGGTGTAGCAGGTGAGCAATATGCAGAAGTTAATCCGTTTGCTGCAGCTGATCCCGAACCATTTATTAATGTGTTCGCCCTAGATCCAACCTCTGAAGCTTCATCATCTAGGGAAATCATGATGCCAGAACTCAACCAATCCACTCAACCTCATGAACATATCCAGAAATGGACCGACTCTCATCCTCTTGATAACATTATTAGGAATCCCTCTCGATCGGTATCCACTCGGAAACAGCTTGCTACGGATGCTTTGTGGTGCTTCTACAATTCCGTACTGTCCAAAGTCAAACCAAAAAACTTAAAATTTGCAGCTATTGAAGACTGCTGGTTTCAAGCCATGCAAGAAGAAATCTATGAATTTGATCGACTGGACGTATAGGAATTAGTACCACCTCAAGATGCTACCATGGCAAATAGTGACAATACCACTAGGAACACCTGACAAAGAGAAACTCCCATAGCAAGAAAATGTAGCTACAAAGAGTTTATGAGCTGCCAACCATTCAATTTCAAAGGTACAGAAGGGGCTGTTGGTCTCATTCGCTGGTTTGAATGAACTGAATTGGTATTTTCCCATAGCAACTGTACCAAGGACTACAAAGTGAAATTTGCTATTGGTACTCTAACTAAAGAAGCTTTGTCTTGGTGGAATTCATTCGCGCAGCCTATTGGAATAGAGGAAGCTTACAAGATCACCTGGTCTGAATTTAAAAAGTTCCTAATAAAGAAGTATTGTCCCCGAACTAAGGTTAATAAAATAGAAGATGAATTTTACAATCTGACTATAAAAGGAAATGACCTCAAGACTTACGTTAGAAGATTCCAGGAATTGGCAATCTTATGTCCAACTATGGTACCAAATTATGAGAAACTTATAGAAGTCTTCATCGGGGGATCACCCAGGAGTATTGAAGGAAATGTTACCGCTTCAAAGCCTCAAACTTTTGAGGAAGCTATTGCCATAACCTAGAGGTTAATGGATCAGGTAATAAAGCATAATTCTGTGCAAGGAACTAATGATCACAAATGAAAGTTTGATGATAGAAGAACCTTCACCAACAACAACTACCAGAATAACCATAACAACAATAGCAACTGCAACAATGATCACCAACAACAACAGAATAGAAGGCAAGAAACTGTCAAGGCTTATGCTGTCGCCCCAACTGAAAATAGTAGGTATATCGAAAGCTTTCCCTTGTGTAAGAAATGCACCCTGCATCACACAGGACCTTGTACTATCATGTGTCAGACTTACAACAAGGTAGGTGTTGGGTTTCAGAAGTTCCTACAACTTAGTGATGCTACTTAGACAAGTTACTACTGCCAGTTCTACTACTTAGTGCTGCTGATGAAGAATGCTATAGATTCAAGAAAATAGACTAAGTAGTTAGTACTGTTATTATAAATAGTTAGTACTGCCAGTAGATTGTTACACCAAGACCCGAACGTAGTCACGGGTACGTTCCTTCTAAACCAACATCTAGCTAAAGTATTATTTGATTCAGGAGCCGATAAAAGTTTTGTATCCATATCTCTTGCTTCTATGCTTAATATCCTACCAATTACACTAGATACTACCTACGACATTGAAATGGCCGATGGAAACCTAGTAGGCACTAATACCGTTATCTAGGGTTGCACCCTGATTTTGCAAAACCAACCTTTCAAAATTGATCTCATACCGATTAAACTCGGTAGTTTTGACGTCGTCATTGGTATGGATTGGTTATCCAAGAATCATGCTAGAATTATCTGTGACGAGAAAGTCGTCCACATCTCAATCGATGGTGAAACTTTGATCATCCGAAGGTGAACAAAGTAAAACCCGACTAAGCCTCATATCCCGTATTAAAACCGAAAGGTATATATCCAGGGGATGTCAAACTTTTATAGCCTAAGTAATGGAGAAGAGGTCAGACGAAAAATGACTAGAAGACATACCAGTGGTCAGGGAATTTCCAGAAGTTTTTCCTGAAGATCTACCTGGCCTTCCTCCAGTTCGCCAAGTAGAATTCCAAATCGATTTAATACCAGGAGCGGCACCAGTAGCCCGAGCACCTTACAGATTAGCTCCTTCAGAAATGCAAGAACTATCTAATCAACTACAAGAGTTAGCAGACTGAGGTTTTAATCCGAACCAATACTTCGCCTAAGGAGCCTCTTTGTCTTATTTGTTAAAAAGAAAGAACGGACTTTCAGAATGTGTATTGATATAGCCAGGAGTTGAATAAACTCATCGTTACAAATCGGTTCCCCCATACCAGAGATCGATATTTATTCGACCGAACTATCAGGTTCGAGTGTTTACTCGAAAATCAACTTAAGATCAGGCTATCACCAACTGAGAGTCATGGATGAAGATATTCCTAAGACTGCTTTTAGAATGAGATACAGACACTATGAATTCTAAGTGATGCCATTTGGTTTAACCAACGCACCTGCTGTGTTCATGGACCTCATGAACCGTGTGTGCAAACCATACTTGGATAAATTTGTAATAGTGTTCATCGATGATATTCTCACCTACTCACGTAATAAAGAAGAACATGCAAATCACCTGAGGATAATTTTAGAATTACTCAGAAAAGAGAAATTGTATGCCAAGTTCTTCAAATGTGATTTCTGGATCAATATCGTGCAGTTTCTTGGGCACGTGATTGACAGTCCAGGAATTCACGTTGACCCCGCTAAGATTGAAGCAGTTAAGAATTGGGCATCTCCTACCACACCCACAGAAGTACGCCAACTCTTAGGACTCGTCGGCTACTATTGGAGATTCATCAAAGGTTTTTCAAAGATTGCAAAGTCTTTGACTGAATTAACCCAGAAAAACAAGAAGTATATTTGGGGAGAAAACCAAGAGTCAGCTTTTCAACTGCTAAAACAAAAATTGTGTGAAGCTCCAATCTTAGCATTACCAGAAGGAAACGATGACTTTGTCATTTATTGTGATGCATCACTCCAAGGTCTAGGAGCGGTGTTAATGCAAAGAGAAAAGGTTATTGCATACGAATCCCGACAACTTAAGCCTAGTGAAGAAATTATACCACACACGATCTCGAATTAGGAGCAGTTGTGTTCGCTCTTAAAATCTGGAGACACTATCTGTATGGCACAAAATGTACTGTGTTCACTGATCATAAAAGTCTTCAGCATATCCTTAATCAGAAAGGGTTGAACATAAGACAACGTTGTTGGTTAGAATTTCTCGCAGATTATGATTGTGAGATTCGCTACCATCCTGGAAAGGCAAATGTTGTAGCAGATGCCTTAAGCCGGAAGGAACGAATCAAACCACTCCGAGTTAGAGCATTAGTCATGACCCTTCACCTAAAATTACCATCACAAATCCTCGAAGCCCAAACTGAGGCAATCAAAGAAGAAAACATCAAAGCTGAGAACCTACGAGGAATGGACAAAGCATTTGAAGTACGTCCTGATGGAACTCGATGTATCAAGAATCGAAGTTGGTTACCACTCTTTGGTAATTTAAGAGACTTGATCATGCATGAATCCCATAAATCGAAATATTCCATCCACCCAGGTTCTGACAAGATGTATCAGGATCTAAAGAAACTCTATTGGTGGCCTAACATGAAGGCAATCATCGCTGAATATGTCAGCAAGTGTTTGACATGTTCTAGAGTTAAAGCAGAATGTCAGAAGCCATCCGGCTTACTGATACAACTAGAGATTCCTACATGGAAATGGGAAAGAATAACGATGGACTTGGTTACAAAACTACCTAAAACATCAAGCGGACATGACACAATTTGGGTCATTATAGACCGTCTTACAAAATCAGCCCATTTCATCCCCACCAGTGCAACAGATAGTATGGAAACCCTTACAAGGTTATATATAAAAAAAATAGTCTCACGGCATGGAGTGTCAATATCCATCATATAGGATCATGACAGTCATTTCACATACCGATTCTGGCAATCAATGCAGAATGCTTTGGGTACTCAATTAGACATGAGTACGGCATATCATCCCGAAACCGATGGACAAAGTGAAAGAACCATCCAAACACTCGAAGATATGCTTTGAGCCCGTGTTATAGATTTTGGAAAAGGATGGGAAAGACACTTACCATTGGTAGAATTTTCCTACAATAACCGTTACCATGCCAGTATTAAGGCAGCACCATTCGAGGCACTTTATGGTCAAAAGTGTAGATCACCTGTCTGCTGGGCCGAAGTTGGAGATGTTCAACTCACAGAACCAGAGATAATCCATGAAACCACCAAAAAGATAGTACAAAACCTACCAACCTGCCACGCTGTCAAGAGAAAATCCAAAGGAGTTATGCCAATGTAAGGCGAAAGTCTTTGGAATTTCAAGTTGGAGATCGTGTTATGTAATAAGTGTCACCTCGAAAAGGTGTCATCCGATTGGGAAAGTGAGGAAAGCTTAACCCCTGGTATATTGGACCATTTAAGATCCTTAAAATGGTCGGCCCAGTGGCATACACACTTAAGCTTCCTGAAGAACTTAGTAGTGTCCACAGTACTTTCCATGTTTCTAATCTAAAGAAATCCTATCTGACGAATCCCTCGTCATTCCAATGAAAGAACTTCAGCTTGAGGATAAGCTCAAGTTTGTGGAAAAACCCGTAGAAATTATGGATCATGAAGTTAAACAACTGAGACAAAGTCGTATTCCTATAGTCAAAGTAAGATGGAACTCTAAAAGAGGACCATAATTTACATGGGAACGTGAAGATCAAATCCATGCTAAGTATCCCCATCTATTCTTAAACACCACTCCTGCATCCAACTAAATCTCACGGTACGAGATTTCTTTTAGGGGAAAGACTATAACAACTCACAAATTTCACCAATGTAATTTACACTCATTATATATATAAAGAAATCCTTTCACGGAAAATTTTGCTGTCATTCATTCCAACTATGTAACGTAACTTACATATCAAAACTATAAACGAGCTCACGCAACAACCAATGCCAACTATACCTATGTTTATATCATGTAAACATCCTAATATGTCAAGTCTATGTTCTAATATCATTTTAACCAGTACATATTAATTAACTACCATTTACGAGACATTATTCAAAACAAACAAGATATGTTCACATTTATTCCAAAAACCCTAATTTCATGTTGAAACAAGTGTATAAATGTCTAAAGAAAGTGTACATGTTATTTTTGAATGTCTTTTCCCTCCTAAACCTAGTACAACCTTCTAAAGCCCAATGTACAAGTTAAACATGCATAGAATTCAAACTAGGTCATTTTCCCTCCTAAATCATGTTTATTTCTTACCACCACTTTAACACAAGTTACAACACTTAAAGCACAACTTCTAAACCAAGAAACTAAACCCTAAATCATTCTAAAACCCTAATCTTAACCCTAAACCCTAAACAAAACCCTAATTCTAACCTAAACCTAGATGAAAACCCTAAACACCTAAAACTAGCTCTAACCTAAAAACCAAGCACCTCAAGCACCTCAAGTAGCTCCATGACCTCACCACCACCTTCACCCTCACGTCACCAAGCAGCCACCCAAGCACCACCATCATCTACCTTGGCCACCAAGTTATATACATACCTCATCACCACCTTACGAAGCCACGCCCTTTTCTCTTTCTTCCACCACTCAAGGCTACCTTTCTAGCTTGTAATACTTACCATCTAGCTGCCCTTAGTCACCCCCTACAACCCTTGGCCACCA
Source organism: Tanacetum coccineum (assembly GCA_026074375.1). NCBI lineage: Eukaryota > Viridiplantae > Streptophyta > Magnoliopsida > Asterales > Asteraceae > Tanacetum > Tanacetum coccineum. The sequence goes on along the minus strand of BQNB010022054.1, from coordinate 19,370 downwards.
CACCAAGTTTACTTGGTCACCAAGGGTGGTTCGTGCCCTATAAATAGCCGAACAAAGCACACCCTTTCATTTCATCCTCGCAACTCTTTTCCACCTTAAATCTAAGTCCAAGCCAAGCCCTAGCAGAAGTAGAAGAATGTACAAAGTCCTTAGAAGCCAAGAACCAAGAAGAAGAAGCCTTCAAACCTATTTCCTAGGCGTACGAACCCAAAACCCTAATTTTGACCCGTTTTCAAGTTGTAAGTCATTCCACTTGTTCTATAAGCTCTTGAGTCGTTTTAGATCTTTCATTAGCTTTATTAGATCATGTGTACGTCCTTTGTTTAAGCCTTGAACTACCAAAACCATACGGTTGGGTTTTCCTAAACCAAACATACCCATTTTGGTATTTCATGTACACAAGCTCTTTCCTAATAACTATAAGCTCGGTAAAAGTTTACCTTATTTTAGCTTTTTCTAATAAGCCATAAGCGTTCAAACTCTTTTGATCCAAAAATACAACTTGCATGGTTTTTGGACTAGTTATAAATGATTTACAATGCATAGGGGTATATAACAGACTTTTTGAAATTGTTATAAGTTTTATGCTAAGATTTCATTATTTAAAAGATTTAAAACTATTATGGGACTGTTTTGCCCAAGTTTTAAATTAAAGTTTTAAATTATATATAATTATATAATAAAGGACTAACTTTGTAAATATATATAAACCAAGGGTATATATTGTCATTTTGCATTTTTAAAGGTATAAAATGTAATATTTTTATATAAATTATAAAAATATATTTAAATATTATAAGACTTGATTTTATTAAAACCCGACACATTTGTCGTTATCATTCGTCGATCGAAACACTATAGAACATTTATGTTTTAAATATAACATAATTTATCATCCTCTAGCTTTTGACGAAACTTAAAATGATAAAATCTTATCATTTAATCTATAACGTACCACGTTACTAGGGAATTTCATGTGAGGGGTTTCATTTGGGTAGACGTTTTGACGAGTTGCTGGATTTACAATTTAAAGTGTTCTAGCTCCTCAAACGTTTACTACACGGCCTCTGCATTATGATAGCCCGAACAGTGATACGATATTTTTAGAAGTTATCAAACCAAAAACCATTAAACTTTATGAAATAAAGTTTTGGAATATAACAAAATTTCCCCGGGTCCAGCCCTAAGACTTGACTTGTACCTAGGTTGGCTGACAAAGCCGTTTAATATCATCTGAGTCACTTTTGACATCAATCAAATTTTCCTAAATTAAGGTGAGTTCATAGTCCCACCTTTACATGTTTTCTAAACCCCATAGGGGGATACATGCTATAAACCATGAATTCAAGAATTTTCTAACTGTATGCTATCTCGATATATTATTAAAAAGTATAGGAATTACAAGGTGTCGTATATGGATTTATACACGATGTTTGACCTCTTTGCTCTTCTTTTCCTCTAAAGATCGACTTTTGTGTTTATAGTATAGAGAATATGATGAGTCTTCTATTTATAGGCTATGGAAATGAGCTGATACACCGTATTGAATTAGGTCAATACGGCGTATTGGTGGAATTCCTTAGAGTACGCACCACATCCATAATCAATCACATTAACTTTAACACCCCCCATTTAAAACATGATTCGAGACCAACAATTGGGTGTTATTAATAAGTACAACAATCATTAAATTATAAAGAATGACTCGAAAAGAGACGTTGTAAAACATAATCCATTCCAAAAGAAAGTTCAGAGTGCAAGCGTTGTCCCAACATAAAGACTAACAAAGTACGAGTATTCAACAAAGTATCAAAACATTATTTTTGAGGAATGGAAATCACGTGATTTAACAAAAATCATTTTTAAGCGCAACTTCCTCCTCTTTCCAAGCTCCAAGTCCTTAGTTTTGATTACCTGAGATAAACATGCTAAAAAGTCAATGAAACGTTGAGTGAAATTCATAGGTTTAAATAAGCATAAAGATTTAGAACACAAATATTAAATCATCAAAAAATTTGTGGATCAAACAAGTTTTAATTAATAATGCATTGAGTGTGGACAAACCGATCCCTTTGACGAGAAAAATATAAGTTTGCCCCAAAAGATTAGGCATTATTGCTATATACCTTTACATCTCAGAATAATATATCCATTGTAGTGGGTGTTCCAAAAGGATTCAGACCCCGGACAGGGAGTCACCCCATATTACTATTTAATACACTAGCGTCTACCTATCACAGGTATTTAACAGTTCATGATATTAGGGTCTTTAGCAATAGGTACTCAAGCATTAATCATACATTCGGGTCTAATATACGGAAAACAATTTGTGTTCATTTTTATGAAAACAAGCATGTATCTCCTTCGCGGGTTTTTAAGAAAACAATTAAACTAGTAAAGGCGAGGCTATGAACTCACCGAGTAAAGAAGTAGAAGATGATCGAACGGGAAATCAACTGAAGGAGAAGGTATCAACGATTCAGCAACGACCTATAAGACGCAATTCGTCTTAGTATAATAAAGATGGTTGGTACGTAAAAATAATTATACGACTATAAGATATATTTCTAAGATATGAGTGATATTGCATAACGACTTAGCTTACGTATTTCCATCCCTAAATTGCTGTATAATCTGATTTTATAACCTATTTAACACCTACTAAGTTTCATACATTAATTCTTGAATTAATATGATGTTTGGAAACTTTTATGTTTTTAAGAAAAGACGTAAAAGTTCAGTTTTTGATTTTACCCAGACTTTATGGTTCTATATTTCCTAATCCGTAAAGGCTATAAACATGAGGTTTTCGCTCCTGGAAAGACCTTTAATTCTATTTTCCAGAAAGTATGGCCTCATCTTCCAATTAGTTTCTAATAATTGGGAAATGGATTTTACCATGGACAAACTTAACATCCCAGAAAGTTTACTGAATTTTTAGTGCTTACGGAAACGGCTATAAATCCTAAACCGTGATATTTATTAAAGTAATTCCACTTGGAGAAGTTAGCCTAATGTGTCTATTACTGAACCATATTTTAAAATTCAGGACTTTAGTGAAAAACTCTAGTGTTTGATCTGTTTTCCAACCAACTATCCAGATTTGATAAGTTTCCGTAAAACGGTCATAACTCACTCATCCTGAGGAGTTACAGATATATCCAATCGGCTACATTTACCTTAAACATATTCTACCCAACCATGTAGTTTAATCATAGGCTACAGGACAAAAAATTTAGAAAGACCCACGTTTTGCTACTGATTCAAAACAGCCGTTAATTTCTAACTCGGGTCCTTCCAGGAAAGGATAGAATAAAAAGTGTTGGCGATAAGATAATAAAAACAAGGAACTTACCAAGTACGTCAGTTCCATAAGACGTTCAACACTGGTCAACACATTAAGAACAGCACAAGGCAGTCCGATACACAACCGAAAAAAAAGAAAATCCATACAACAATTCTCGAATAAAAGGAAGTAAGAGACAAAGTTAGTAATTGAAGAGCGAAGTCAACGTGTGGTCCACACGAATGAATTTCGGGTCAAAAGAAAGGCGAACATCATAACGGATATACGTAAACCTATTCTTTCATAATTCATTATTCACATTCAGAGGCATCTCAAAGATCTACCAACGTTACTCAAAGAAGGTGGGTCGAGAAGAAAGCATAGAAACGTCAGAACCTCTAAGTCCGGTATCAATGGCTGATAATTAGACGAGCGGTCTAAAGAATTTCCATAATGGAGAGAAATGAAAGGAAAATTAGAACGACGGTTGTTAAGTCAGAACGTACCCGTATATGAAGAATTTGTTCGAGAAAAGATAAGGGTACATATGCGGATGCCCCCAAATTTGTACTACTTGCATAACACAAAAAAATCTTGTTTTTCAGAACTACGATAAAAAAGTTAATCTTTATCAAGATCTTAAGGTGACTACTATTCAGCCTTGCATGGCTCCTTCTAATTATACAAGGGTGCAACCGGCATGTAATAATTTAGGAATACAATGCAATGCTCAGTTCCTCGTCAAACTAGTGTTATGTTTCTTATATTTAAATGTATATAAACCATACTATTTTTAAGATAGAACTCAAAATCTTTCTTGAATACCGGTAATAATGTGGAAGAAAGTAATTTGCTATTTTTTTTTTGCGATACACAAATATTTTGGAGACCCAGTAAAATGACATCGTAAAACAATAGTCAAATTAAATTTATAAGTGACAGTACAATGACTTATAAAATAGCAATGGTTTGCATGAGAGTATGTAAAAAGGTAGTTATGAAGCAATCGGTGAAATTGGTTACAAAGATGATAGGGTTTCAAAGGGTTTAGACCGGAATCGTCATGTAGGTAACTGATATCGATGGCGATGGAGATATGAAACAAGAGATTATAACAAACCGCGACCAAAAGCGATGTGCGCAATTAGAAAAGGGAAGAAAAAATAAAATGATAACACATTATCACATATATATATAGAATAATGGAATCCAGATGTGATACCCCCTAACTTAATTTGACAACCATATGCTTTTGAGAAAGTATATACAATTCTTTCCGAAGTACACCAACTATCGCTTAAATTTCCTATTTTTGGAAAGTTTTTTTACTTTTGGGAATTCTTGGGGAGAAAAATTAAGATGATAATAACAAAAACGACTCATAAAAACCGCATCGTTTTCTAACATACTATCTTCTAAAGTTTTATCGTTACGCTTCATTTCATAATTTAATGTTTATAGATATATATAATATCTGTGTGTGTGTGTGTGTGTGTGTGTGTGTGTGTGTGTGTGTGTGTGTGTGCCTTGAACCCGAACTTGCTAGTTTTTTTTACCCATTCCGACTAATAGGTAATTTTAATGAAAATTACCCATTGGACCCATTTTAAAAGATTATGTTTTTGGCGATGAACAAAAGTGGAAAGCTAACTTATTAGTTGTAATTTCAGTTTTAGCTAATATATTTTACGCCTAATCATTCTCCATAACGCTAATTGAACCATAGTTAAGTATGGCACCAAGGTTGACGTTTTTATTACATATTATCCGTTATGTCTGACCAATCCGAAAACGTCTAATTATTGTGTACTCTGCCAGATTCGAAAATTTACTCAAAGTGCGGAAATAAAATTTTTATTATGAAATTTTCTCCCAATCTTCGGTCGGCTATAAGTTTTTAAGAGTTACGGGTCAAATTTTATATCAAAACGACCGTATCAACAAGTACTATCATATTTTTATGCCTAACTTTTATAAAAATACTTTTACAACATCCTTAAACCACATTCTAATTTTCTTCGTAAAATATATTTTTTGACATACAACAAAATTTCAACCAAATTCCTCAAAATTATCAAATACTACGCCAATCTTACTCTCCATCATCTAATATATTATACCAACACTTTTCAAATGATCACAACTTATATACACACATGTCTTATGATTCCCAAAACAATGAAAACAAAATTATACTAATGGGCATATAAAAATACATTTAAAAATGCCTCAAGAATACCAACCAACCACGAATAGAAAGGAATACGGTGTATGACGTCCTGACATAGAATTCAATATGCAAGAATATGAAAGTCCTCCTTGCGGTACGATTCTTCAAATCACAAGATGTACCAAAAAGAACGAAACATTTATGAGTCGCGCTTCTGAAACGGGGAGGTTTTTATGAAAAAGAATGCTAAAAATTTATAGGTGTAAAATCGTATTCCAATCAACCGCCACGTTCTAGACGATTAGTTATAAGATGACTATGGCATTTCCGGGGTATAAACGAATGTTACAATTCGGAGTTGGAAGTAGAATGGCCAATGAAATAAACAAATTAGAACAATGTTCAAATGTCGTGTAAAACGGTGATATAAAAGGGTCAACGAAAAGATTGTGAAAATTCCACCATATAATTTGATATGATTTCAAAATTTCATCCAAGATGTTGCGACTTACACGATGGATACTAGTCTTTTTCGAGGACACATTGAGTTACACAATGGTCATTAGACTATTTCCCTAGACGTTTCTCGTGAATAAGCACAAATGGTCAAAAAGCAAATTGGATATCTATATGGATAGATTAAAACATTTATAAAATCCCAAATAGTGGTACCGTGAAAGTTCGCACAACCGATAAAAGTAATTCGGGTAAAAATAGTCGGTTCGAATCGAACAAGTATATGTAATCGGTCATTACATATCTATATTAGATAAAAATAACGCTCAGAAAAGTGAGCAGAAGAAGTCGGGCAGCATACGTGCACGGACACGGTGTGAAAATAAGTGTATAAGGTCACTACATATTTAAAATTTATGCAACATACGAATGGACGCAATGCATCAAAATGAATATGATAATTTTAATAATGATTTATTTAAACATGTAAATAAATGCAAAAGAAAACCTTAATATAAGGTTTACCAATCGATGTATATTTCGATATGAATCATAGTATTTATTCAATAAATACTTAGCAATAATGCACCCGCAGGGTATAAGTACTAAGAATGGTAATCACAAGAACGACTTGAGCAGGAACCATGAGGAGTCTTTGCGCGCGAAAATAAGAAAAATAAAGTTATAGTTTAGGTTTTTGAAAAATGACCTAGTTCTCTATAACTTATGGCTCTTGATACCAATCTTTAACACCCCCAATTTAAAACATGATTCGGGACCAACAATTGGGTGTTAATAATAAGTACAACAGTCATTAAATTATAAAGAACGACTCGAAAAGAGACGTTATAAAAACATAATCCATTCCAAAAGAAAGATCAGAGTGCAAGCGTTGTCCCAACATAAAGATTAACAAGGTACAAGTATTCAACAAAATATAAAAACATTGTTTTTGAGGAATGGATATCATGTGCTTTAACAAAAATCATTTTTAAGCGCAAGTTTCTCCTCGTCCCAAGCTCCACGTCCTTAGCCTTGATTACCTGAGATAAACATGCTAAAAAGTCAACGAAACGTTGAGTGAAATTCATAGGTTTATATAAGCATAAAGATTTAGAACACAAATATTAAATCATCGAAAAAAAACTTGTGGATCAAACAAGTTTTAATTAATAATGCATTGAGCTCGTGACAACCGATCCCTTTGACGAGATAAAAATATAGTTTGCCCCAAAAGATTAGGTATTATTGCTATATACCTATAACATCTCAGATAATATATCCGTTGCAAGTGGGTGTTCCAAAAGGATTCAAACCCCGGACGGGGAGTCACCCCATAGGCCTATTTATTACCATAGCGTCTACCCATCACAGGTAGTTAACGGTTCACGATATTAGGGTCTTTAGCAATAGGTACTCAAGCATTAAGCATACAATTCGGGTCCAGCATACTGAAAACAATTTGTGTTCAATTTTATAAAAACAAGCATGTATCTCCCTCGCGGGTTTTAAGAAAACAGTTAAAGTAGTAAAGGCGAGGCTATGAACTCACCGTGAGTAGAAGATCAAATGAGAAATCAACGAGATAGAAGACTCCAACGATTAGCCAAGACCTATAAAGCAAGTCGCGACTTAGAATTATAAATAAAATCGTTATAGTAAAAATAGTTATATAATACTAGTTAAAAATCCGAAACATGAACGACATTGCACCAAGACTTAACCAAGGTATTTTTATCTCCAATTGGGTACACAACCTGCACTTATACCTAATTGAGTGTCTACTAAGTTTCGCTTAAAGATTCTTATCTCATTACTATGCATTCACACTTTTATTTCTTAAGAAAAGACGTAAAAACTATGTTGCAGAATTTTAGTCATCTTCACACCATTGTATCTCTTAACCTATAAAAGATACAAGGATGGGGTTTTCACCCCTGGAAAGATACGTGAGTCTAGTTTCCATAAATTTAGGCCAATCAATCATACCATTTACCAATCCACAGGAAATGAGTTTTTACTAATCATAACTCAAATCAGAAAGTTGACTGAATTTCTATCGTTTACGGTTTTGGCCATAAATCGTATTCTATAATAGCTATTAAGTTGAATCCAAAAAGAGATGAAAGCTTATAATATCTAGTGTTTAGACATGTTTTAAAACCTCAACTCACTGTATAAAAACCTGGAGCAAAAAAGCTTTCCAACAGCCGCTCCAGATTTAACCTTCTTCCGTAAAAAGGTCATATCTCCCTCATCCGGAATCGATACAAAAGCGTCCAAATCGTCACATGTACCTAAGACCTATATATATCCAACCATGTCTTTTAATCACAGACCTTAAACCAAATTTTTTGAGAAAACACCACGTTTTCCTACTGACCTAGAAACAGTCCCTAAATCTACCACTAATCACAATCCAAACACCTCCAAATCATCAATTGGTCCATCACAAGGCCAAAATACATCAATGTAACATACCTCCAATCGATTACACTTCACTTACACTCACTAACTAAGATCAATTATAAAAAAGTACTTGCATGTTCATAAAAATTAAAAATCAAGAACATGCACTTAACAAAATCAAAACAAAGCACAAGAGGGTTTAAGAAAAATACTTACCACACAAAATGGAAGAAGAGAATGATCAAACACAACACCTATATGGTGTTGTTGGCTGCCGAAAACACACAAGTGGAAGCCACACCTTAAATAAATTTTTTACATCACCCAATCTTGCTTAAAATCACTTCTAATCTATCCCTTTTGATTTCTTGTAGCCTTCAATCAATTAAAAACCCTAAAACCTCAAGATCTTCAAAAATCAAAACTTCTTAAACATATGCATGGTTGATTTTATAGTTGGGAGAGGATTAGGGTTAGGTTTATAATTATTTTGGAGTAATAAGGAAGGGATTTTATATAGTTTTAAGGGAGATGGTGGTGGTTTTCGTGTTGTGTGTTTTTTTTGGAACGTTATAAGTATATATGGGTGTTTGGTAGGCTTATATAAGAAAAATAAAAGGGTGTGTGTGTTGGTTGGGTCGGTTGACGCAAAAAGGAAGGGGGAGAGAGTGGGCTTTGGCCAATTTTTGCCTAACTAATAATACCTATTAACATCGGGCCTAATAACCTTTCCTAGTCCGATACTTTTTCCTAAATCGTGATTTTCGTCTCGGGTGCAAGTTAAAATACAAGAAAAGATGAAAAATATAAAAATAAAAATAATTAGGCACTCGAGGCTCGAATATGGAGTCGTTGATTTCTCGATTATAAAACGGATAAATTAAATTGTAGGATTCGCGAGGGTTTCTAAAATCGACGATTTTAATAAAAATCGATTAAGATAATAAAATTGAATTATTTAAAATTTAGAGATTATTTATAAATTCAGATTAAGCAGTGACCTTAAATACGGGGAATTTTTAAAGATAAAAATAAAGACGGTTATAGTTAAACGGATAAACTGCCTAAATCGGCTTAAGATTAACAAGAACGAGAAATCGCGAATCGCGTAAACCGTAAAGCACAAAAGCTTACTTTACAAGGAAAATGAGAACGAAATATGAATTAAATATAGACATTAAAAGACGGATTGTCACATTCTACCACCGTTAAGAAAAATCCATCCCGGATTTTATATTTCTTTAAAACTAGGCTTAGGCACTTTCTTTATTATGAAAACGTAAGGTTCATTCGGTTATGGTGTTAAAATGTCAGAATACCTTTAAAATGATGCAATATGATTATATGGATTTATCAAGGTTTTGGTGATTCGAAAACAAAACCACTAATAAAGAGAATTTTAAACTATTCCTTCTTGATAAAAATAGTGTTCATATTAGAGGTAAAATAGGTTCAAGAATTATTTTTAGTCGTTTTGAAGATTTTCGGAATGAATGCATGTATATAAAAAAAACTTGTTGAAACTCGGGTTTACGGTTGTGATCGTAGAAGGTCTATTTTCAAATATTTAGAAATCATTTGTTGAAACGAAGTTTAAATCGGTCATATCATTAAGGCGTGATTAAAATATGATGTATAAAACAGGTAATTTAAAAGATAGGGCACGATGTCATTATAAATATTAGTTATGGTTTTCACAAAAGAGGGTGGTTAGAATTGACTCATTAACTTGAGAAAGTCATTTTGGTAATTTAAACACTTGTGAAATATTTGCAAAATTTTCATAAAGATTCATAAAATTTTTATACAAGCCCATGGAAGTGCTTAATGCATTTTGTGCTCGGGGTTTTGACAAAGTAACAAGATAGTAACGAAGATAGAACAAGTGATAGTAATCACCTAATGTGTAAGCAATGGTATGAGCGAACGAATTAAATGTCGTGAGGGTCCTTAAAGGAAATGATAGAATATAAGTGTTGGCGATAAGACAATAGGAAACAAGGAACTTATCAAGTCGTCAATTCGTAAGACGGTCACGGTCAGCACATTAAGTTCGCGGCGGTCGATACACAACCGAAAAAGAAAATCCATACAACAATTCTCGAATAAAAGGAAGTAAGAGACAAAGTTAGTAATTGAAGAGAGAAGTCAACATGTGGTCCACACGAACGAATTTTGAGTCAAAAGAAAGGCGAACATCATAACGAATATACGTAAACCTATTCTTTCATAATTCATTATTCACATTCGGAGGAATCTCGGAGATCTACCAACGTTACTCAAAGAAGGTGGGTCGAGAAGAAAGTATAGAAACGTCAGAACCTCTAAGTCCGGTATCAATGGCCGATAATTAGACGATCGGTCTAAAGAATTTCTATCATGGAGAGAAATGAAAGGAAAATTAGAATGACGGTTGTTAAGTCAGAACATACCCGCATATGGAGAATTCGTTCGAGTAAAGATAAGGGTACATATGCGGATGCCCCCAATTTTACTACTTGCATACCACATAAAAATCTTGTTTTTCAGAACTACGGGTAAAAAGTTGATCTTTATCAAGATCTTAAGGTGACTACTATCAGCCTTGCATGGCTCCTTCTAAATTATACATAGGTGCACGGCCATGTATAAATTAGGAATAACAATGCAATGCTCAGTTTCATCAAACTCGTGTTATGTTTCTTATATTTAAATGTATAAACCATACTATTTTTAAGATAGAACTCAAAATAATTTTTTGAAACCGTTAATAATATGGAAGTAAAGTAATTTGCTAAAAAAAATTTTGGCGATAACAAATATTTTGTAAGACCCAAGTAAAATGACTCGTAAAACAATAGCAAATTAAATTTATAAGGTGACATTACAATGACTTATAAAATAGCAAGTGGTTTGCATTAGAGTAGTAAAGAGTAGTTTATGAAGCAATCGGTGAAATGGTTACAAGTTTCAAAGGGTTTAGCTAGAATCGTCATGAGGTACATGATATCGATGGCGATGGAGTATATGAAGACAAGAGATTATAACCACGACCAAAAGTGATGGTGCGCAATTAGGAAAATGGAAGATAAAATAAAATGACACATAAGTCACATATATATAAAAGAATAATGGAATCCAAATGTGTGTACCTCCTAAGTTATTTGACAACCATATGCTTTTGAGAAAGTATACTATT
>BQNB010022053.1:38782-63476 GCA_026074375.1 Tanacetum coccineum | reverse complement strand
GATACACTCATAGCGAGGGTGTATAGTGAGCATTATATTGAATATATGGTAAGGTTCGATGTCATGAGGCTTATAATAATCCCCCTATAACGTTGTCTGATCCACATCGTTATATCCCGATAATTTTGAAAATGATACTTGTGTTCGAAAAAAAAATTTTGTTTATAAATGTAAACTCTATGAATTCACTTAACATTATTGTTGACGTTTTAGCATGTTTTATCTCAGGTCCTTGAAGGTAATTCGGCGATGGAGATTTTGGTTAACGCTTATGGAAAACCAAATAATTTTGAAGACCCATTAAATAAAAGTCATTCGAAGAATATTTCAAAAATGTTGTATGAATTATGAAATGATTTGGGACCTATGATGTAAACTCTTATTTCGAATGAATGTATTTTAAAACGTCTCTTTTCGAGTCGTTTTCTATGCTTGAGTTGTTGAATAAATAATAGAAACATTGGATCCCATGTTATTGTTGGGTTCCAAGTGGTTAGCAGTCCTAGATTCTATAATCTTAGGTGCACTACTCGAACTCGCATGATTTGTTGCTTTAGGTCTCCATTGAGATGCACTACTTGGTTTTATGTTTGTTATTATAGTTGATTTAACAAGTTTCCTTGGAGGCACTATTTTAGTGGAAGTGAATCTGATTAAAGAACACTTAGTTCTAACTATAGTGAAAGTCCTTCCTGTGGGCACCCATTTATATCCAACACTTTTAAACATTTTACCAGTAGGTTTCCATTCTTTCATGTTAATGTTCTTAACAGCCTTAGCTCTAGCACAATCATTCACTTTAGACAAGTATTATTCAACATAAAAATCATGTCTTGCATCAAAATAGTACATCTCAAAATAGTGTGTTATTATATGATGTTGTACTAGTCTTTGCAAAAGTGACATTCCTAGCTTTGTTCATTGGTGTGATGGCAACCAACTTCTCACTCTTCAATAGTGAACTTGGACATGTATCACTAACATATACTAACAACTCCTGAATTTGTTTCGTGTACATGCAAGCATAAGCTAATGCATTATCCAAAGGATTTGAGGTTCTAGCTTGTTCAACTATATCACGAAGAGTGTCAACATTTTCTTTAGTGATCCTAATGTAGTCTACATGTGCTTCCCTATTGTTCTTAAGCTTTGGGGAGAGTGGTTCTAAGTCTACCTTATGCACTACGGGGGCAACCACTTTTGGCTTATTCACAGATTCACGACAAGCAATAACACTTTTTCCTTTAAGTTTCCTTAATTCATTCTTGAGAGCTGTAATGACCAAAACATTTTCCTGAAGACATGCATTTAAATTAGAGATTTCCACAAACTTTTGATTGACCTGATTAACTAAAGCATCACACTATTCTTGTGATTAAACACGTGTTGGTTTGATCGAGTCATAAAGTTACTTATAGGTCTGTTTCAAATGCTCATTCTCAGCAATAAGCTTTGACACCCTATGATCCAATTCAATATTTATCGTTTCAATCTCTTCTATGTCCTTTTTGATCTTATCCTCATTCATATTTCCACTTAGAGATTAATTCTCTCTTTCAACTTCTTTGTGACTATGTCTTTTTCTTGCGACTGAGCTTTCAATTCATTTAATTCAAAATATTAATCAAAACTTAGAGCACTTTGATTTGAAACAGAATTGTCTCTTTAAAAAATTTCTTGATTAAGTTGACTATTAACTTCTAAAGAGATGCAATGTTTTTCAAGAGTGGTATAACTTCTGAACAGTTTATCATAAATCTCTTTTCAATGAAATCCTTCTTATTGAGAAGCTCAGTCTCAAGTTTGAGACACTTTTCACATTCATGGCAACATTCCATAAGCATTATCCACAAAAGAATTCACAATTATGTTCACTATATCTTTGCTAATGACTTGTTCCAAGAGTCGTTCGTTTTCATTTAAAACTTTATTCATTTCTACTTGAAATTGTGTTGGATCTAAAACGATGGTTGTTCCACTGCTGTTCCCTTTTGATAAAGACATTTTGGACTTCAGAATGTTCATCAATTAAATATTGATTGAATGTATTGAATAAGTCCTTCAGTGCTTTTACAAATGGAATTATTTCATCCCTAAAACAAGCTTTTGTATGTTCAAACCCCCACGAGCCCTTATTGATGGCTGTGGCCGTAGTTCTTTCTTTGACAACCACGTCAAAGTCAGCAAGATGGTGTTTAAGTTTCTTCAAACTCGTATTAACAATGCTGGCTTTAGGAAGTTCTTTTGGAACCTCAACTTTAGTGGGTCTAATAGAAAGAGTGGGATCTGAAGAATTCTTAGAATTCTAAGATCAAATGGCTTGTTCAGCAGATAATTCAGTTTGTAGAACAAATCGTGTTTCAAAGTCTTCAGAAAGTTGGTTAAGAGCAGCATAATCGACTGGTGTAGTATTAACTTTCTTTTCTAACATCATTGGATCTGTGACACTTATCAAATATGTTTCGAAAATGATATTCCTAACACGAATTTCGATAAAACCAAAAAATTGTGTATCTATTACAACTTTTAGCACCTTTCCAAAAATGATACTTAATCCTAATTCACAGTTTTTGATATAACCGAAAACGTGTGAATCTATTACAATTCAACAAATGAAATCAAAAATGAGAAACAAACATCTATTATACCGTTTTTGATAAAACCAAAAACGAGTATAACTATTATAACTCGAATCACACAACACTAAAGAGTATCAAAAAGTGATCAAAACTCGATAAACACATCGAATATGTAGAAATCCTCAACTTAACGTATTGAAATTGCTCTAACCACATGAACACGACCACGTCTTGGCCATAATGTTGTCGAAAACAAGTGTAACAAGATGATATGATGTCGAAATTGATCTGAATGATCCCAATGTCACTCGAATACATCGAATTTACTCTCATCAATTGTAATAACGCAACAAACACGAAACACGACACTCTAATCCTAATGTCGAATGATACCACTTGTATAGGTCTTGAAAATTAGCCTTGAATCACGATGATATTAGAGCAATGTAGAATAAGAGTGAATTAAGCAGAGGGAAGGCAAGTCTTTTCACAATTTCTAATTTTATAACAAAAGAAAAAGAGATGGAAAAGGAGTATAGTTATCAAGCCTTAAACCACCTATATGATGTTAGGAGGGGGGTGGATATTTGATAGAGAGGAGGTGAGCTTTCCCTTCCCATTATTTTCCTAATTTCGCTATTTAGTCATTAGTCCTTTGGAAAATATGCTATTTTAAATACTTTTAAGCATATTAAAAACCTTATTACAAAATACTTTTCTACATAAAAAAATAAAGACTAAACGCTAAAAATAAATAAAACCACTTAAAGTATCATAATTAACACTTTTATGATCCTAACATAACCCGACCTCAGATCAATTATTTTAAACGGATACACGGAAGACAACTTAAAACCAAATAATCAATTTACTTCACGGTAGCTCTCAAAAATTGCTTTTAAAGGTGAGCCGTACTTTGTAAGTGACACAAATGGTAAGTTTTTGAATCTTTGGTTCGATTTGGGAACTTTTCAAGTTCACCGGAACTTATTTATGATAATACCTCAATTGAAGGTATTATATGTTGGTGTTCTTTTATCAACTTTGTTTATTTTTATATATTTTTTAAGGAATTTTTTTATATTTTTATATAAAAGAAAATAAAATGGAAATAAAAATATTTTTGGATTTTTATATTTTTATAAGAACGAAAATAAACTTCCCGAAGAAAGGATCTTCATGGCTCGAACACGATCAATCCCGTAAAATCGCTACACCTCTCCCCGGCAGCGGCGCCAAAAATTGGTTACGTCCGAATTAACACATATAAATATATATAATATATTAATACGTAATAATAAGGAAGATAATCAATAATAGTATAGTAAGAATTTTCCGAAGATATTTATTCTACTTATTAATTATTTATTTATTTATTTGCAACATTAATCAAAGAGAAAATACATTTTTAGAAAATTTAACTACGTTCAAGTTGTAAATCGAGCTTGATTATCACAAAAGTTTTTTTTGGGTTTGGTTTTCTAAATCTACTAAAAGGGAAAGCATATAAAAGGGAAACTAAATTTTTGGATTTAAACTATTTTGTAAACTAATATTAATTTATAGATTTAGCAAACTACAAGATTTATCAAAGATGATCTAAAGATATAAATGACGAAAATGCTTGCAAGTGACGTGAAAGTTTCATTAAGTGCGGTGGATTGATAATGTTTACCTAGAATAAAAACGGCGCGTGGCGAAAACAGACTAGAGATAAAGAGACATGAAAGAGAGAGAAGCGAAGGGAGTAGGATATGCTACATTTGCTCGAGAGTCATAGGTGCGACACAGCACATACACAGAGGGTTTACGAGTCTTATAATATAGAGATCATGAGCTAGCATATTCACGTGCTAATACAAGTACAAACTGAATTCATAATACACAGTGGTTTATTTATAACTTGGAATTTCTCTAGGTGAGCGTAGGAATTATAACACTGCTTATAATAATTGACATAGTAAGGTCACACATAAATCATCCAATTCTATATAACGACCGTCATATGGTGTGGTCCAGATGGACGCACAATACACACACACACACACATCTGTTCTTAGGGATTTGACGTCGTCGATAAATACTACAAGTACCTTTTGATTTGTACGCTTTGCTGTGATTTTTCATGAATTAAGTAAAATCGCGTAAGCTAAAAATTTGCGTTCAATGTAAACGGGCATCAAACAATTAAGCGTTGGCATCAATAAAGTATTAAATAATTATTTTGAGAATAATTATGGCCGTTGTTTATTTTATTTTTATCGGTTACGTAAATTATGCACGTTTCACGATAAAGTACGTTTAGGCATACCCGGAACCACAAAAATATTTCTACGCTTCAACAAATGCCTAGTATTATTTTTCAATGATCAAAAAGTTTATAAAACTTTACTTCATTTATAAAAGTGGCGCCCCATATATGCTAGAAATAGTCAAGACTTATTATTGTTACAAGTATACTTTTATTAACAAGACTTCACTTTACATTCTCTACTTCCATTTATCAAAGTTACTTCCAAGTGCAAGTATACATTCATTTCTATCAAGAAAATACTAGCCAACATATTCCATGAAATAATGAACTAACATCTTCTTTAAGAGACATAGAAACACAAGTCATAAAGACCTAGTATGTACAAGTTAGGGTTAGTAAGAAAACTAGGTCAAGCATAGTATTTTTGACCCTTGTTTCCCTCCCCTTGTCCCCTTGAATCTCACGGCATAAGACCCCCCCACCCTTGGACTTTTCTAGTCAAACAACTAACTAAAATATCTACCACCTTTTCCTATAAATACATGCATACATATGTAAATTAGCATACACATTTCACTTAACAAAAATCATCTTCTTTCTCTCCTCTCTAAGCCAAAACCCACGGCTCAACACACTCACCCACACAAATCCATACAAAATTTTATATAACTTATTTACACATTCTCATATCATATCTAAGATGTCCTAAGTTATTTCCAAGTATTGGTTAAGGATTTACAAGTGTTGAAGCAAGAAATCAAGATTTCGGGTTTCATATTGAATTAGGGTTTTCATAGCTTGCTAGCTTTGATTTTAAGTCTAAACAAGGGTTTAGCACTTAAGTGTCATCATCCTACATCATCTCATTAAGGTTATCTTAAGCCCTTAATTTTCATATTATATGATAATATTCAAATGTGATGTTATGTAGTGAAATCACCATAAGGATATGTTTAACTTGTAAACAGGATTTTCTTGAAATATTAGTTTTATGAAGCTTTTTAAAAATACAAACAGTTGTATGGATGGTAATATGAAGTTATAAATGGATACATAAGTATTTTACAATCTTAATTAAGCTTAAAAAGTGTTAATGCAAATTAGGGTTTTAAAAGATCACTTGATATGTTCCAAGTAAAAGTATGATAAATAACATGTTAATCTTGTTTATGAGCTTTTAGTCATGACATTTGAACACAAAAATAAAGTCATAATGGAAGTAAAAGACTTGTACACTTTTGGTAAAGTTATAAAGTGTAAAATATAAAAACAAGGTTAAAAATAGACTTAATAAAGTCACCCAAACTTTCTGTCCCAAAAGTGTATAAAAACATACTTAATTTATATTTTTATAAGATAATACATTTCACGACGATTCCGAAAAGGTAAGAAACTTGTCAAACGGATTAATAACGAAAAAGTTACGTTAAAAACGAGTTATACGTTAATTAAACGGAGTTTATAAAATAACTTTTATAAAACTTATATCAAACAGCTAGTTTAGTATTTTTAACAAATAATACATATTTTTAGGATTCCAAAATGATAAGAATCGTAATTTTTCAATTAATAACGAACGAGTTATGAATTTCGCGAGTTTACGACAATTAATACTTTTATAAAACTATTTTTATAAAAGTTACTGTTCATGACAGAAAGTTATATTTTTGTAAACCTTATAAATTGATAGGATTTTCAATAACGAGAACGTCCTCGAAAGAATCGTTAAAAACGGAGCTATAACGAATAAAATACGACATTTACGGGTTTTACGACAACAAATACGATTTAAATAAAACTCACGTCTGATGTGAACAGTAAAAGTTACTGTTCACCAGAGGGTCAAAATATGGAAAATGTCAAATTATGATAACTCGTCCTAATACGAAAGCGTGGGCATAAGAAACGTCAAAATCGGGCTTAAAACGCAAAAGTTATACTAGTTTTACTAAAACGGTAATTATAAACGTTTTTACTTATTAAACGTAATTTTACCAAAATCATTAGTTGGTGATTGAACTATATAGAATTATATGTGGTTATCAAAGTACTATATTACTAGGGAGTTTCATAATGAGGCCTCTTCGGGGTGGCGTATCGACGAGTTGCTGGATTTACGATTTAAAGTGTCCTAGCTCCTCATACGTTCACTACATGACCTCTTAATTATGATAGCCCGAACGATAGTATGATGTAACTAACATAGACCTGTATATGATGTTAGTTAATCGAAGTACATGGTACTTATACGACCTATGATAATTTAGGTTGCATTCGATCTTTTACGTGACGCTTTATCTGCGATATTTGGATTATCAGAACTCAAGGTGAGTTCATAGCCCCACATTTTTACGATTTCAATGATTTATAACTATGGGGTGGAAACATGCTTTGTTTTATAAATTGGACGCAAGTGGATATTTTATATTGATTACATGTTTGCCTAAGTAGCGATAACCCAAGTTGAGCCCCTTTATCATGAACTGTCAATTGCATAGATGTAGTTGTTAATTACATTATGTGAGCGCGAATGTTATGAATAGATCTATTTGGGGAAACGACCTCCCCGTTCGGGTGACTAGCTATCACCAGGAACGAACGTATAGCATGTCGAATTTAGGGATGTTTTCGGGTTGAACATCTAATCGGGCAGAAATTGCAATATATATTATTATTGCAAGAAAGATCGTCGAGCTTCAGTGTCATGAGCTTAGGAAAATGTAATCTGGTTTTGTGATATCTGCATGTGTTGCATGATCACGGGAAAAGTCTTGCGGTCCTGCATATTATATTTTGCTAACCTATGAATTCACCAACAATTTTGTTGACGTTTTAAAGCAATGTTTTCAGGTGGTCAATAGGCACGAGGTGCCAAGGATACATTGGTGACACTTTTGATTATCACGCTAAAGATTTGGATGTAATATATTTTGGGACATGTATTGTCAATCTTTGTAATATCAAATCCTGAACAAGTAAAGCTGCATGCTTTGTGTAACAAGTCTTTTATTAAATCCAATGTATCATTTTAAACGATTTTTTTTGTCGTTCTTATATATATCTTGTGCAATGTTATTGATCTGAGAAGTAACACGCCCCGGATATCCTTATTCCGCTGTGACCCATTTTGGGGGTGTTACACTTACTACTGTTTCATTACTTTAAAAAAGGTTTCCAAAAGCTCTTTATAAGCTCTTATAAGCTGTCATAACTTAAACAATGAAAACTTTCTAGTTTTGTGTTGTTTAAGAACTCTTTCACTAAAAAGCTCTTTATGGATGATAAGCCAAACCTGGATGGGCTTATGGCTTTCACTAGCTTGTCTTTGACAAGTTAGGGCTTGTAGATTAGCTTATTGTAAGCTCAGTTTGCCCTGTTTAAGCAAAGGCTTTTGTAAGTTTCATTTTTCAAATGTTAGCTTATTTAGATTTCGCTGTTACCTATACTTCTGTTCACTCTGAGGCACGATCTTGGAGTATTCCATCTGAGGATCCTTACGAGGAGGCTGCCCGACAGTTGTTGGAGCAGGCACCACATTCTCCAGAGTATGTACCTGATCCCATGGAGCTGGAGGATCATGTACCAGTATACATTCCGGAGCCTGAGCATCCTGAGGACTTAGTGCCAGCTGAGGAATGGACACCAATAGGCCGACTGAGGCTGAGCCCACCATCCTTTATCTCCACGTATTTCGAACCCCTGAAAAAAGTCCTAGAGCACTCGCGCTGAGGATGAGAGATGTAGCATTCATCCTCCATCATGCACTACATATAAAGAACACCCATCGGGACAACCACTCATTGTTTACCCTATAATACCACTACCTAAACCATCTACTAGCACGCAGATCTGATATTCCCAGGCTGACTACGCCGCCCTCGGAAGAGACTAACTACTTACTTACTCCTATACTACTCCTAGACCTGGGTGTGAGGTTGGAGAGAGTTCTGCTGCTGATACTGCGAGACAGCCACGACCCACTATGGCCCATAGAGTCGATCATAGTCTTGTAGATAACTATGGAGAACCAGTTTTCGAGATACTGAGAGTATGATGATGACCGCCTAGAGATGGTACAACATGAGGGTCAGTTATCAGGTAGATGTTCATAGTAGAGAGAGTTCGGAGTTTCACTCACGACATCACGATGCCCAAAAGGATCGTGCAACTATGAGAACTGAGATTGAGGTATTGAGGAAGAGAAGACTATGCTTACGAACAAGAGCATATGGAGACCCCGTTCAGGCCTTGGCTAGGTCTTAAGCGCACTGCAAAGGGCCATAGAGGTCACGATTACAAGTATAGAGACGAGGTGCATCGCCACGAGTGGCGCAAGCTCGTCCAGGCAGCAGAATGAATTTAGGCGACACAGCATAACATGCGTACCCAGCCCTAGAGTACTGGAGCACCGTTGACACATTGGAGGACACTGGTATGCAGTTCCTATACTTTGGTTATAGTATAGCTACTATGCACGTCTGTTAAGTTTTATGGGTACTACTCCCAGCTAGCAGGCGTATAGATCTTTGTTTTGTTATCTATCCTGTAGTTAGCAACTCTTTTATTTCTGATTAGCGCTCACATCCTGTATAGCCTACTAAGTATTACGGTAAAATCCCGGCTAGTAAGTGCTCATGTTGATTTTCATTTTGTAACTAGCGATAGGATTCATTATGTACCAAACACATCATTATATTTCCAGATTATATCTGAATGATGTATATGTTAGTCGATCTTGTGTTGGATTGTATGTTTCACTATGTATGTGATCTATTTTATTTTATGATGCCATATGTTATGTCCACGTTATGATGGTATTAAAAATCTACGTGTATTGTATTTTCTTGTGATTGAAGAAAATGGCACCAAAGAGAACCACAAGGTCAACTCCAGTTACACCAAACCCAAATGCAACACGCCACACCACAGCACAACTGTTACTGAGTGCAACAACTAGACTTCATGCCTTAAATGAGCCAAGGAGTTGCTGTTGCAATGGCTGAAGCAGAATCAAGCAAAGTTAGGAATGGCACAATAGCAATGGTTTTCGACCAAGCCAGCACAAACTTCACGTGAACTCCCTACACTCTAGAATTCTTGAAATGCAAACCCGTTAGACTTTCAAAAGGCACTGACTATAGTAGTCATCAGACTCACTCGACTGGTTTTGAGAAAAGGAGAATGCTGTTTAGCATAGCAAATTGTACAACATCTTTTCAAGTCAAATTTGCGACTTGCACACTACAAGACGATGCTCTTACAGGTGAATGCCTAAGATAAGACCAACTACTCCTGAAGCAGCTCATGCCATGTGCCATGGGCAACTCTGAAGAAAATGATGGACTAATTAATACTGCCCGTGGGTGAGAATCATGAAGATGGGAGAATAGATGTGAGAATCCTAAGGTCAAGGGCATCAATGTGGTGGCCTATAGTCGATGATTTCAACAACTAGCTTTGATGTGTTCCGGTCTTGTTCATCATGAAGTTAAACGGTTGAAGCGAAGTCGGATCCCATTAGTCAAAGTTCGATGGAACTCCAAGAGAGGTCCTGAGTTCACGTGGGAACGTGAAGACCAATTCAAGAAGAAACACCCGCACCCTCTTCACCAAGACCGTACATCGTCCAAGTGCTGCATACGTGACGCTTGAGGACAAGATCTCTTAACAGGGGAAGTGTCTATAACAACCCTGTGTTATCAAGTCATTGAACGACGTGTGATAAATCCACAAGGGTACCTTTTGTATTGTACGCGTTTTGCTTTGTGTAAGAAGCTCCTAATAGCGGTGGGAACTATGTAGTTGATTAAAGAAAGGAACTGATGGAATATTAGGAAAAAAAGGCAAAATGTATATGTACCTTGCAATATTTAGAGCTGCACGTTTTGACAATTACCTTGCCGCCACGCCCGCTCATCTTTCAACAGTAGCATCAGAAAGATGCATAAATAGCAACAACATCTGAATATGGCACATTTATTGCTTAGAAATGCATTTTCTGGCATTAGGAAAAAGGTAAATACACCCATGATTAGCAGCCTGTGACCAGCAACTCGCGATCACCAATATATTATTGCCTTTTTTCAAACCGTGATCGTCAACACGTCATAAGCATCGGCAAGCTCAACGCCCGTAACAGCACCCTGCAAGGCCAGCAACAATATCTCATTATTGTTCATTTACTGTTTATAAAGTTTTTGTTTCTAGAATGATATAAAAGATAAAATACACCTGTTGACCAGCAATCACATTTGCACCTTCAATGACTTAAAGTGTCTGCCACAATCTTAGCGGCTACCTAAATTTATAATTTTCCTAATCAGACCCAATTCAGTCAACTCTTTATTCTCTGCCTTTTTTTTCCAAAAACAGACCAAAGCACAAATCCTTAAAACTACAAAGTTTTAGCTACATAACTAAACGTTCTTTGTATTTTTATGTGGTATATTAACATGATTTTACGATGACAGGGGTTAACATGTAAAGGGCCTGGTAAGAGGATGCTTATATATAAGAACATCATCAGCTAATCTAGTAATATCCTTTACAAAGAGCTACTTAATCATGAAAATGCTACTCTAAAACAGATAGAATATGAACAACTGAAAGTTCTTGTGTATTAAACAAAACCTGAAACTAATGACGGATATTTTGAATGAGGTTTAACCTCCAAAGCGTGCGATGAGCTTCTTTGGGACCGTGCCAGTGGCCCGATATTTGGCAGCCAACTCCTTTGCTTTCAGATTATCTTTTGATTTCTTGGCCGCAACCATCGCTCGTTTTTCTTTAGCTTGCTTGTGAATCAAACTCGCCATGTTTTTCATCTTTTCTGCATATTCTGCTTTCTTTTTGTCAAATTTCTCCTGCTCAAACAAACATGTGACTTTTATATGTAATTACCGAGCACTTGTATTTTCTACTTATTAATATTATGCAACAAATATACGACCACGCCTAAGTTCTAATCTAGTGATACATGGTGGATGCCTCATTTGTCATTAGTTTTACATTAAAAATCAGGTTGTAGATGATCAAAGTTTGATAAAACAAAATAAGATTGAGATTGATTAAAAAAGCATCTTAGTTATAAAGAGTACCTCAATTTGGCTTCAATATCAGCCTTCTTAGTGTTTTCCCAAGCGATTATAGCGGATAGCTCCTTCTGTGCCCTGCTGATTCATTCAAGAATAACGTTGGCTGATAAACGTCATAATACACGTGTCGTAATAATATATAGTATATCCCGTTAGATAAGAAAATTATTTGAGGACAAGTAATAGTCTATCTTCCGAGTGTCGTTTCCACGGCGAGAGATGAATTGAAATCCATGTTAATGTTTTGAAGACAAATGCTTGATTATTTTTTAAGATTTTTGGTTTTAGAAATTAAACTACTTTTTAGACAACTATATTTAATACTAAAAATTATTCTAATATTAATACTAGAATTATACTAAACAATTAAACTACAATAATTAAGCTAAAATGAACTAAAAGATTTATAAGACGAAAATGCTTGCTAAGTGACGTGAAAAGTTTATCAAGTGTGAATTAAAGTCTATTAACGAATTAATTTCCTTAGAAAAGATAATTATCTCACAACGTTAGTTTATTTTGACAAAAATCTCTTAAAAAAATATTAATTACTAGATGTATAGTTTGACTATTTCTCCGGCTTTTGCCCTTCGAAACATTCAAACTATAAATCTAAATAATCGAAGATTATTAATTAATTAAACCCTTTTTCAAATTCACACTTAATTCCCAATTCACAATATCACTTAACAAGCACTAATTAAACTACTCACTACGCATAATGATAAAATAAGCAAAGCAAAACATTTTATACTAAAGCTACACTAATTAATTGAAAAAGGATAGAAAATTAAACCGAATTGAAGACCCACAAATAAACGAATACCACCCGATTTATTTAGCTAAAGCAAATAATCAAATTCGGTCTAGCTAAATAAACCCTTAAGCTCCGCGCCTCATGAGTTAACCGGTACCAAAAGCAACACAAAAATCATAAACAAAAACTCAAATTGTTAATAACAGTTTAATAAGAATTCCAAGTTTTATAACAGTTTTATTACATTAAACCACTTTGGCCCATCGAAATCAACAAACCAAATCAAAAGTCCAAACAAACAGCTTGAGGCCCAATAGCAAACAAAGGCCCAATTGAATCTTACAATCCAAACACAGGGCCGAAATCAAATGGGAAAACAACTTATCTATTTTAACTATCCCTAATAAGCTAAGGTTCGAATCAAATAAGCTCACACGAATAAGCTAATCTCCGAAATAAGCCACGATTTTACTTCAAAAGAACAGCTAAAAGCAACGAGCATGAGTATAGATTTTAACGAGTTACAACTAATTAAGCACTAGCAAATCATAAACGAGACTTTAGTAACTATCAAGTATAAGCAATCTCAATAAGCCAGAAGTGAGAAAAGCACTCTTAATAACCGAAAAAGCACTAGAACTAGATTAACAAGAAAGCACTACAATAAGCTAAAGGAAAATAAGCTAAAACGAGATCCACAACTAAAAATACTTAATAAGCCTAAACGCAAACGAAATAAGCACTCAACCACATCAAAAAGCTTCGAAAGCAGCAACTAGAAATCTAATTAAGCTCAAAGCACTTTAAAACACCAAAGATCATAATGAATAAGCAAATAAGCTAACGAAAATTTAATCTAAGAATATAAGCTCACTTAAAACCAAATAAGCTATTTAGAAGCTTATCTTATCAGAAAATAAGAGCTTCTAATAACACTAAAACGATATAAGCACAATAATAAGCTATATCCGAGCTTATTATAGTTTATTATTTCGAAAAGTTCTTAAAAACGTTTGAGAATGAATCGAATGAGCTTGGAGAGCTTATAGGAGTCATTTTCTAAGCCTTTAAGGACTTTTGAGTATAATAAGCTAAGAAAATAAGCACGAAAACACAACTTATTGAATAAGCTAGCACGAAAAGAAAGTAAACGAACGGCTAAGCAATAAAAATAAGCAATCCGAGATCTTCATTAAGCTTACACCATCTTTATTACAAAATCTTAATAAGCTTTCGAAATAAGCTGAGAACAATAAGCCAGAGAACCGAAATAAGCTACAACTAAACTTTTATAAGCTAAAAATTAAAACAACTAAACTAAAAACTAAAATTCCTAGGTGCTGAAAAATGAAAGGAGCGTTTGGTACTTATAGCCAAGAAAAGGGTGAATATGTAAATTTCTTCCTCATCATTGGGAAATTATGAGCCAATCATTGGGCACCGTTTTCATTCACTTAGATTGCAAGATTGATCAGCCCGGTATTTGATAGCCACGTGGCCATTTGGAATGGCTTACATCGTACGCTGCTTTATGACTGTTGGATAATTTCTAAATTGAGTGTGAAATGAAAATTGAGAAATGCATTCTCATAACAAATCCATGCCACGCGTCCTCATATGATTCGCCCTTCCATCCTTAGTGCATTATCACATGGCCATAGTTGATTTAATTCATGGGCACGTGCTATGACGTCATCCCATCATTTACATAACAGATTTTTCATTTTTTGTGTATTGGTCTTGGAAATGCTTGTTGGGCTTTAGCATTTTTAGGCTGGCCCAGCCCATAAAATGGGTTACGGGCTGGCCTAATAAGATTCGAGAGCACCGTTAGACTCGTTTTTCTGTGCTCTTTTCAATGGCATGCTCGGGGACTTTTCACGACTTTGTCTTGACTTTGATATTTGAGCACTCTTGATCAAAATGAACCCGTGATTACCCGTTTTTGCATTGTTTTCAATTCGTATTACCTGCAAGACATAAAAATACCAAACAAGCATATATGCACGATAATTATCCATTTTTAGCATATTTAGTTCGATTAATAGTGTTTTACGAGGAATAAATGATGTGTGTTTTAGCACACATCATTGGCTGAAATGTATGTTTTATGCATACTCTGAATATCAGTCTTCAAAATATAGAGTAGTTTCTTTCCTTATGATCAAATCGGATACATTTATATAAGAACTACACATTCTTATTTAAACGTATAAGTTGATCTTATATAAACGTATCAGCATTAAAAAGTTGGATCAAATATGTTTTTCTTTTTGAGAAAAAAGCTGGATCAACACAATGGTTGCAATTTGACGTGGCAAAGTATGCATTTTTGGATGGGTTGTCCTTAAATTGTCCAATTTCAGACACCAAAATAGACATATTGCATGTTCCTTTTAGTTCATTTTTCTAAATCATAACAGAACAGTTTAACATATTTAATCACTTGGCTATGTGATAACCTAAGACATGGTTATAATTTTCAAGCATGCACATGATCACATTTAGTTTGGACCAGGTCGAATGAGACTGAAATACGGGTCGTTTTCGATGTTGGGTGAACCATGGACATGGTGGCATGGGTGGGTATCCAGGGTGGAAGGGGACCATTTTCGTGAAATATAAGAAAGACAGCTCCTAGCAAGAAACCACTTTGTATCTACATATAAAAATAAAAATAGACCATCCTCGTTTGCTTTTCCAACTTAAACGTTAGTATCCATTCGTACTATAAAGTCGGATTCAGTCCATCATTTTCATCCTCGGTATCGACAAAAAAAATCTGCAAAATCATAGGCATATTAGTCGACTTAGTGATACTAATTTAAATAACAGTAAGAAGTAGTACTTATAGTGTCAATGTTGGCAACCTTTTGAGCAAAAGTGAAAGAGTGTTGTTGTTTGGTTTTTCTAGAGTAGGACTATGCTAGATGACATTCCGTGTTTCTATTTTCATACATTTTGATATAGTTAGTCAAAACTACGGTTTTCTAACATTTACAAATGTATGATAACACAAACTTTTATGTTGACCGGTGTACATGTACTTTCAATAAGTGAATAAGTCAAGCACACATACCAGGCAATTCAAGTTTTCCATAACCCACACTCACAGACAAAATCGACAGTATTTCGTCGATACCTATAAGCTGCAAATAGGGTCAAGTTACCTCGCCAAGATACTTTGGCTGCAACAAAACACCGGGTCAGGTTACGACGCCAAAATACCGACATTGGTATATTGGGGCCACAAAACACATAAACGCGGATAAGTAAGCAACCTTTCTCATTTCACGACTGCTAATACTTTAGAGCAGGCGAGGAACGTCTCGAAATAATGACGCCTCATATTCAAGCTTTTATAAATCACAACTTATTTCCACCAAACTAAACTCATTATCAAAACGCACATCAAAACGCAAACCACATATGCGAGATGGAAAACACCTAAAACCCATCAAAAACAAATCGATCACACTCAAAACAACCATATAAACTCTTATATATTTACTAAAATTAAATTCACCAAAAATAAAACTAAACCAATGATTAACTAATCATATAACGCAATGCATCATAAACAAAGATTAATACTAATTATCATTAATAACATACCTATAGAGAATTCTTGCCGACCTATCAAACCTTCAAAATAGCTGTTTAAAAAGAAAACCAAAACTCTATCACTTTCTCGAAAATTTATGAAAAAATGAATCTCGTAAAAATAAATTTTTAAGAACATAAATTAAAATCTTCTCCAGTAATTAAAAGGTGAAGATTTGAACTCACTTGGAATTTTTTGATTTGTTTTTGCAATGCCTTGGTAGTGTAATCCGGATGGGATCATTCGGAGCCACCATCGTTGGTAAGAACATGATTAAAAGCGGTGGGATTTGATCAAGGTCTAATCAAGAACAATCACAAAACTGAAGTGGCAAGAGAAAAAAGGATACGTGGTGTGAGATTTTATGTTTGATGTGTTTATGTTTTAACACGTATGTGAGAGAAGATGGTGGAGAGTGGAAACGGAGCACTATTTGAAAGAGACGGGTCGGGTCGGGCTATCATTTAATGGTCATCAAAACGCCTCGGGACAACAATCTTGCTCTTTAAATATATAGTATAATTTTATAAGTTAAAATGATAATGACGAAAAACTAGTTGAAAAGCTTTAGCAAAAACTATTAAAAGATTTAAGTAAACATTTGAATTAATAAACACGTGTTACAAATGTATATAGAAGCAACACAAGTCATATAAACAAAATAAAATGATACAAATGATTTTCTGGAAAATTCCATTTCTACACCAAAATTATTTATGGAATGCAATCCTATGCCAAAAAAATATTAATTCATAAAATTATCCCAGAGCAACTTGGCTTCTGGGCAACTAAGGAAGAATGTGTCAAGTGTCTCATTTTTTATTATTAAATGACAGAATGTGTAAGGTGTGTGTAAGGTATATGTACCTTAATGTTTTTAGGAAAACTACTACTTTTTGGATAACTTATTTATGGGCGACTGGTTTTTTGGTCTTTTTACCACTACACTTTTTTAATAAATAATTGCAACTGTACTTATGGGCAACTTATACATCAGGGCAACCACTTTTTATAATATTTTATTGTACTTTGTAAGATTTACTTTTTATTTTAATAACCATAAAAAAACACACTAAAAAACACACACATCTAATTCATCCTCCCCCAACACCATGAACACATCCTGGTTAACCATTTGTTAACCCTGACCCATCATACAATCACCCCTTTAATCCTTGTAACCCATCAACACATTCACCCCCTTAATCGATACACCGAACGCTCACCCCGTTTATCAATTATTAAATGGCTAAATCTAATGACTTGTATGATGTAAAAATCTATGTTAGGTCTAGTGTTAAATTGCTTGGAGAAATTAAAGATCTTTTAGAAAGGAATCCTAATCGTGAAAGGTTATTTAGAAGAACTATTTTTGGTCCTTGGTTGGATATTTTGTCGCACGATAATGATAACCATTTGATGGTCAAAAGCAAGGAAGATGATAGCACATGTATACGAGTAAAGGCATCACAACCGACTGAATTCCAAGATAGGATGCTTGCAGTTTTTTTGATGAATGTAACAAGCCAGAAAAGAATTTGGAATTCATTACACGTGCATAGAAATCTTGAAATCATCAAAGAGGTTCTTTACTCTGACTCTAAGGTGAGAAACTAGTTAATTAAATTATCCTTTTGTTAAGTGAAATTATGGTCATTGATTACGAATATGTTGTTTTTAGGTTAAGGAGAAGTGTGATATCTGCTCTTTTGGTTACGATAGTATTTTATGTCAGAAACTTGATCCACATCATCTGAATGAATCTCAAAAGACAACAGTTATGGCGGCGCTTTGTAAAACAAGATGTTGTCATACTTCATATGTGGAACAAATATGGGGACCACCCGGAACGGGGAAAACATTGACAGCTAGTGTTTTGCTTTTCATTTTTTTGCAAATGAAGCAAAGAACTCTTACGTGTGCTTCTACGAATGTGGCTATACTACAATTAGCCTCACGCATGCTAAGTTTGGTAAGAGAATCATCTAAAACTACAATTGCAAGTGGTGATTTTTTCTGTTCAGTTGGAGATTTGCTCTTGTTTGGTAGCAAGGAGAGATTAGAAGTTAATACTGACAGTGACATTGAAGAAATTTATATAGAGCATCGGGTAAAGAGCATTGCTGAATGCCTAGGGCCAGTGACTGGTTGGAAGCATTGCATAAGATCCATGATTGATTTATTAGAAAATTGTGTTTCAGAATATTATAGTTTTGTCGAAAATGAATTCCTGAAAGAAAAGCAACTTCGGAAAGAGAATGAAGATTTATCAAAATCAAATTTTAGATGCGCAAAATGTGTTATCTGAAAGTTATGGAAAAAGGTATCTTTTGGTACCAATGTCCGGCTCCTATTCCTTTATAAATGTCATTGGTGGGAAAGAAGATAAGGCTAGAAGAAGCGAATAAATATGGTTGAGGTGGCTATTGTAATTAAAATTTTAAAAAATCTTTATAGAGGTGTGCATATTAAGTATGTCATTTCTAAATATAGCATTTGTATCTTTGTGGTCAACGCTTACTTAACCTTTTCTGTCGCCTTTACAACATGGCAGGACTCGCAAAAGAAGCTTACAATCGGTGTCATATCTCCCAAGTCACTTCGATTCAAGAAAAACTTGGTCACAAGTATGAGAATTTTGCCTTGAATAAATACTCGTAATTAGGAAAATCTGGACGTACCATGAAATTGCAACAATAACATTTTTGGAGTTGTTATATATTGTAGTGTTGTTTTTGCCAATACGAATTCACTAACACGCTTGGTTTTACACATGATTTGAAAATTGGAAAATGATTTACATTTGAAATTTTTAGAAATGGCTTGAAAAAAGGGAAGTCTAAGAGGTGGCTTGTTAAGTTTTGAAAGCATATAGCAACAGTCTACAAGGTTCATGGCTTGATCAAGTAGCTTGTTAAATCCCACTTACTACCTTCTATCACGAATTAGTAACTAAATTTTATAGGTAGTACGGTGTATAGTTGCTTGGATAGTACGGTTTATAGAGATTGTGATTCCCTATTAATCAACATAACACTTATTAGTTACGGTATTTTGTTGTAGAGATTGTGATCCCAGGAGGCATGTTGATACCGAAGCTGTTGACTACCACAAACTTAAAAGACCTTCATTTGCCAAGAGTTGGCAAGTATGTTATTCCACAAGTATGATACAAATGCATACTGTCCGCATACATTTCATACATATACTATGAAATTGACAACTTTTGACATAAACCGTAGACTCTTTCTTGCTTGTAAACACTAGATTGTTAGGGATCCATTTCGAATCAACAACAGCAACAACAACGATACCCAATCCCGCCAGGCAGGGTATGGGGGAGGTGAAATGTAGACAGGTCATACCCCTACCCTTAACGGGTAAGGAGACTGCTTCCGGGTAGACCTCCGGCTAAGAGAGAGGGAGAAAGAAAGCCTGTTTTTTTGTTTTTATTTTTATTTTTTTTATAATTATTACTAAAGATATCGAAAGAAGGATAAAAGGAGGAACAAGATACCAACGACAAAAAAAGCAACGAACAAGATACAAAAGGAAAGAAAAAGGCACATAGCAAGCAAGACGAAGCAAAAGCAGCAACACGGACTACAAAAAGCACAAAGCAATCAAACGAATGCGGGAGCAGGAAAACATGACAAGCAAACATGCGACACAAAAAAGAGCAGGCAAACCAAGAGCAAAAGAGCCAAAAAGCATATACAAACACAAAGAAACTTAACAAAACCCAAAAGCACGACAAACTAGCAAGGAAGAAAAGGCCTAGAGGTCCTAACAAAAAAGCATCACCATACGGGCAGGCCAAACAGGCGAAACCACTCCAATAGCAAAACAAGCAAATGAAAATGGGCGCAAGGAAAAAAACAGGGCACAAAAGACACTACAAATAAAAGGCACAAGCCACAAATGCAAGGCACAAAAAGCTCAGAGCAAGCATACGAACACAGAAGCAGGCAAAGCAAGAAAAGAGCCGACAAACACAGATAACAAATAATAAGGCATACAGAGAGCAAAGGAGCAAAAGCACATAGAGGCACAGAGAAGATAAAAAACACTAAAGCGGGGCAAGCTATCTTACAGAGAGCTAAAGGCCCAACCAGCAGAGAGCAACAGCAAACGGGCAAACAAACCAAGGCAGCACACAAGCTCCGAAACAAGCAAACAAAAAGGGAAGCAAGGAACACCACAAGGACAAAGAAGACGAGGCAAACCAAACCCAACCAAACCCTCGAAGCCCTCCATCGAACCTCCTAATCTAATACTAGCCCACCTCTCTAACCTATCCGAGTCTAACACGCAAAAGCCAACAAAAAGAGAAGAAAAGACACAAGACAAGCAAACCACTCGCAAGCAAAGCCTAAAAACATAACAAAGACAACAAAAAAAGCAAGGAAAAGGGCACAACAGAACACGAATGGGTACCAACTATCCTCCTAGACTAGTCCTAGCCCTCTACTCATTCCTATTAGAGGTCATGTCCTTGGACAAGAGTAGCTCCTTCATGTCAAGCTTCACTCTATCCTCCCACCTAAGTTTCGGTCTACCCCTTCTCCTCATGCCGTCGACAACCAAAGCTTCTACTCTCCTAACTGGTGCTGACTGTGGTCTTCTCCTGACATGCCCGAACCACCTCAACTGTCCTTCCCTTATCTTGTTGATGATAGTCTCCACTTCAAGCTCCGCTCTATACACTCCATTAGGGATCATGTCAAGCATTGTTTTACCACAAGTCTACCTTAGCATCCTTAACTCTGCAACTTCCATCTTATTAGCTAGAGATTTTGTAATAGGCCAACACTCTGACCCATACAACATAGCAGGCCTAATTGCCGCTCTATAGAATTTCCCTTTCAGCTTGAGAGGGACATTTCTATCACAAATGACTCCTGTTGCCGCCCTTCACTTCAGCCATGCTGCTTTAATGCGGTGAGCAACATCTTCGTTAATCCTCCCGGATTTGTGCAGCATTGATCCGAGATATCTAAAAGACTCCTTAGGTTGTAAGATCTTGTCTCCAATACATACTTCCATTTCTTTGTTATGGGCGATCTCACTGGTACTGAAGTCACATCTTAGATATTCTGTCTTCTCTCGGCTGACCCTAAGGCCGTTTGCTTCAAGTGCTTCCCTCCAATTCTTAAGTCTATCGTTCAAACCTTTCGCTGATTCCGAGAAAATCACAATATCGTCATCAAAAATCATGCACTATGGGATGTCCTCCTGGATCCCTCTTGATAACTCATCTAAAATCAAAGCAAATAGATATGGGCTAATTATTGATCCCTAATGTAGCCCTACTTCCACTAGGAAAAACTCTGTGTTTCCAATTGAGGTTCGAACCCGGGTCTTCACACCGTTGTACATATCCCTAATAACCTTAATGTATCTCCTTGATTCTCCTTTGTCAATTAGGGTCTTCCAAATCAGGTCCTGTGGTACGCTATCATACGCATTCTCTAGATCTATAAAAGCCAAATGCACGTCTCTTTGTCTCTCCATATAATTCTCTATAAGGCTTCTAATAAGGTGTATTGCCTCGATTGAAGATTGTTCGGGCTTAAAACCGAACTGGTTCTCGGACACCGAGGTCTCTCTTTGTAACCTTCTCTCAATCACTCTCTCTCACAGCTTCATGATGTGGCTAAGAAGCTTGATACCCCTATAGTTGTTGCACACTTGCGCATCGCCTTTGTTTTTGAAGATAGGGATGACGTCACTGAGTCTCCACTCTTTAGGCATCTTCGCGCTTATGAAGATCTTGTTAAAGAGGCTAGTAAGCCAACTAATACCCTCAGCCCCTAGGCTTCTCTAAGCTTCTATGGGTATTTGGTCTGGCCCAACGGCCTTATTTCTCCCCATCTTCTGTACGGCATTCCTCACTTCCGTCTGGCTAATCCTGGAGTAGTAGTAGTCGATAAGCGGCAATGTGTTCTGGTCCATAACTCCTTCGTGTCCCTCCGGTTCTCCTGTGTTGAAAAGAGAGGAAAACTATTCTCCCCATCTTTGCTTGAACTCTTCCTCATCCGTAACTATATGACGAGCTTCATCTTTAATAAAGCAAATATCCCCTAGATCCCATCTCCTTCTCTGTCGGGCTTTTGCAATCCTAAAGATTTCATTTGCTCCCTCTTTAGAGTCCAGTTTCTTGTACATATCTTCATACGCCTTCTCTTTCGCCTAGGCTATGGCTTTTTTAGCTTCTCGCTTAGCTAATTTGTATCTCTTCTACACCCTAAGACGCTCTTCGAGATTACCTTCATGGCAAGAAAGTAGCTCTCTAAACCTTTCTTGTTTATCTGCGACTTTAGATTGCACCTCTACACACAACCACCAAGATTCCCTATGAGCCGTATGTGTCTTTGAGGTCCCCATAGCCACACCAAGGGAATCCTTTGCTGCATCTTTGATGATACAAGCAAGGAAATTCCACATAGAATTTGTGTCGCTAGCAGATATGGCCTTAATTTGTGTAGATACACCCTCTGACACTCTTAATCTAAACACCTCCATCGCGTCACCATTTAGGTTCTTCCATAGGATTCTCGGTGCCGCACTTCCTACGCTCCTGTGTTATACCCTCATGAAAAAAATTGTCCATTACCAACAATCTGTGTTGGGAAGATCTTGCTTCTCCTGGAAATACTTTGCAGTCTTTACACTCCTTGAGGTCTCCTCGTCGCACCAACAAATAGTCAATTTGGGTGCAATGACCCCCACTCTAAAAAGTAATTAGATGGTGGCCTCTCTTTTTAAAGTACGAGTTTACTACTGCCAAGTCATGGGCAATAGCAAAATCTAAAATCGAGCAACCATCCTCATTTCTCACTCCATACCCGAATCCTCCGTGGACACCCGAGTGTCCTATCGTTGTCGCCCCTATATGCCCATTCAAGTCGCCACCTAGAATCAGTCGTTGGTCCATCGGGGACTCCCTCACGACCTCGTCTAGAGAATCCTAGAAGGCCTTCTTTTCTTCCTTACTCAGACGTACTTGGGGTACGTATGCGCTGATCACATTAATCGTCTCTCCTTCAATCACCAACGTTACTGATATGATCCTATCGCTACACCGGTTCATGTGGACCGCTTTGTCCTTAAGACACGCTCTCCAAATGACTCCAACTCCATTTCTAGTAGTGTGAGAGCCTGAGTACCAAAGCTTGTAGTCATTTACCTCCTTATTACTAGAACCCTTCCATTTAGTCTCCTAGAAACACGCGATGTCCACTCTATGACTTTCTAAGGCATCGACAAGCTTTAAGAGCTTACTCGTAAGAGAGCCTACATTCCAACTACCCACCCTAATCCAACGAAAAGCTTTTACCCTACTACCACTTCTACCACTCCTAGATTCGTTATACCTGCCCAACCCTCCCTATCCGGAAAGACATGACCTCAAGATACCATCACTTCCTAAAGCCTCTATCCTACCCTCACACAAACAAAGCTAGAGAAACTACCAAAACACCAAAGAAAGGGATAGGGGAGAAAAAAAGAAAAACAGTCAAAATAAATAAAAGATATATAAGATTAAACAAGAATTTATAAGGTAATAAGGAAACTTAGCCTGCCAGAAAAAATAAATTCCGGTGTGGTTTTTTTTCCGGTGGTGGTCAACGGCGGTACAGCTTACGGTCTGCGCGCGGCTGTGGTTTTTATCTTCGATAAGAAAATTAAAAAGTTTGTAACATTCAAACAAAAACATCTCTAATGGTGGCTTTTATACAATATCCATACTTGATGAACAGGCTTTGCTTCAATTTCCATCTCACCAGCTTCCGTCCCAATCAGGCCAATCAATCGTATAATCTGAAGCATCTCGCAAAATACGCAAAGACTCGGGCAAAGTCTCATAACTTGAGGGCATAGCTGTGATAATAGTATGCCCTATACTTCTTAAATAATATATAGCCTGTGACACATCTTTATTTGTTAATATAACAAAATTGCATGTTTTTCCCGGTCTAGTTGCCATTAATAAAATATCGACTAGCATGACATTGTCAAAATAACTTTATATACTTCTAAGCCTAGTTAACGTTTTTAGGTTAACTATAAATGCACTAAACCCTAAACCCTAAACACAATAAATGCACTAAACCCCAAACCCTAAACCCTAAACCCTAAACCCAAGACATGAGTTAACTTTGAGGCACACTTTATTAAAAGTTGTTAAGTTTTCATTTACTTTTTTTAAGTTGTAATATGGGATATCGACACCTTTCGAATTCCAAGCAAAGGATATAGCGATACCAAAAAATTGCACCAGTTTGTAATGACTAGCATATTTGAATTAGTTTGTAAGGTAATTACTACTCGTGAAAGGCTTATGGTACATGCGTTTGGGCCGAAGACTACACTTCTAAAACATCTTAGTAAGGAGGAGGGGGG
>BQNB010022053.1:0-34982 GCA_026074375.1 Tanacetum coccineum | reverse complement strand
AATTAATATGCAGATAATGTTGCTGGATCACATTAAATAAGTGGCTCATTTAATGTGAGCAGACCAGACATCAAAATAGGTACCTAACTACCTATTAAATACTGCCCAGACTAAACAAAAACAAAACCCTACATCACCTATCTTTTTCATTCACAACCGCTTCACATCTTTTCCCTCCTTCCTAACAACAGTCTACTGGAAAACACCAAGAAAATCAATAGTTGACCGTCGTTGGGGCTGCCAAAAAGAAAGGGGCTGCCAAAATAAAAGTGGGCTACCAGAAAAAAGAAAAAAAAGTCCAGAAACGAGATTTTCTTTATCTCGCCGAGATCTGATATCAAAATCTCGTCCAATATCGCCGAGAATTTTGGTTCTGATATTTACCACCGAGATTTGGAACCGAGATTTTTACTAGGTCCAAGATCCGAGATCTCGACGAGATATCGCCAAGATTAACCGCCCAGGTATTCAGATGCTTAAAATGTACCAAATCATTTTATTTATAGGAAATTATCTGATTATTTAACTAAGGTTTGTCTTAAGGGCATATGTAAAGGTTTATTTAACTAATTCATTATTTTAAAAATGTTGTTCTTTTTTTGTAAACTTTAGCAAGTCCATAAATGTGCACCCAATCCAAAGAAAAGCAAGGTCGCCAGTTTAGTCCCAAGTAACTTGATGATACCATCTTCACAAGAGAAATTATAACGCATTTCATATTGGTATTGCCTGCACAATCAGTATGGCGAGCATAAATAACTTTAAAAATGTTGTTCTTTTTTTCGTAAACTTTAGAAAGTCTATGAATGTAGCACCCAGTCCAAAGAAAAGCAAGGTCGCCAGTTTAGTCCCAGATAACTTGACGATACCATCTTCACACAAGAAATTATAATGCATTTCATATTGGTATTGCCTGCAAAATCAGTATGGCAAGCATGAATAACTTTAAGATACCATCTCTACACAAGTCATAATAATGCATTTTCATATCATTTCATGTTGGTGACACTTGGTGTTGTCTGCACAATCAGTATGTCAAACATAAATATAAACTGTACAAAAGTTCAGCAAATTTCCTAAGCAGGAACAATGGTTTCAAATAGCATACAAATCCGTTTTAAACACAGTGATGCAAATCAAAGGCCCTACTAAAAAATTACAAAGATAATCAACAAGCCAAGATGTAAAGGTGGCAAGATGGGCTGGTTGGTTAATGGGTTAAAACATGACATTTATTAGCACGGGTCAGGTCGATTTTGTCCATCAATAATATTTGACCTTAAAGTTTTCCTAAACACTTGATACATAATCTAGGTTGCAGAAGTAGAATTCTTATTATAATATTAATCTAAATCTTTTGAATAATTTTCCTTAAGGGTTGTTAAGTATAATCTTTATTTGTATGGTCATTGTATATTTTTCCCACCTAACAAACTTGCAGGTGAAACCGATCATATAACAATAACATGCTGATTTTGGTGAATATGCCATTTCATTTCCGTCTGATAATAGGTACGTGTGTATGATGGGAATAACAAAAGTATGGGCATATGAACAGAGTTTGTACAACAGTAGGCAAACGATCTATTAGGTTATAGTAGAGAAGCCAAACAAATATATATTTTTCACCAAAGCATGTAATGCATATAGTTGTATTTCAAAATTTAGTGTTTTAAACTTTTGAGCTGTGAATTTGGTAACACTTAAACGCTAAATGATACAAGGCATACCTTGTACTTGCGAGAAAATAATTTTTGCAGCAATCTTTCCAGTAACTGGAATTTTCCACACTGTCCAACTATCTGTTCTACATGTGGATAAAAACCTGTCCAGAGAACAAATACCATCGTCTGAGATTACCGAGTACCCATTAAAGATAACTAGCAAGAATGGAAAAACATCATACACGAGCCCTCGAAAGCTCCCTCTAAGAGGTCAGGATGGTTGCAATTTTTCCCAAGCTGAATCATCAAGTTACTTAGTTTCCCCTTCATGCACAACCTGCATGTTTTCACTGAAATCATTTAACACTATAAAAATGCCCGTAAAAAGCTTATTTTACAAAATGTGCATTACCAGTGTCCACTTTCTCCTTCAGATACAGTTCCAATGTCCTATTGACTAAATGATCATGGAAGTTCTTTTGATGATCAGTAAGGGTAGCATATAAGATAATCTGTTTCTTGCGTGGAAGCATATGCTCGACATCCTCTTTCATTCTTCTAAGAAGGAAAGGCCTCAGTATAGTATGCAGTTTTGCCACTACCTATAATTATATCTTATCATGAATATAATTATGGGAAAAACAAGAAGCATGGGTGGATGCAGCATGACCTAAATTTACATATACATTTGACGTTCTCCTTTCTTTTGTATCCTCATTGCCGCATTTTCCACATAGATTAAACCTATAAACAACGTATATTATAAGTAATTAATAAAAAAACAAAATAAGTTAGTAAAATGCTACCTTGGTATATAATTCTAAATATCTCAAATAGGATTCTTGTTCCTCTGTTAGTGTATGAATAGCATTAGTATGTTCAACACTTGAGCTAATATATTATACTTCGCCAGGCTGAAGTAATATCAATAACCTTTTTGATAATTTTCTACATTCAAACTAAACTAAATATCCTTGACGTAAAGTCAGGTTTTTACTGTTGTGAGATGTAATAAAGACAAATAAAAAGCCTCATTGATCACAATTGAATCTTTGAATTGCAAAAGTACTAGCATACAGTTACATTAATCAGGAATCAAAAGAAGTCAATAAGAACGCAATCATGTAAGAGGAAGCATAAATAGTATAGTGTTGCATATCGGTGAATAGAAAGAAGCTAAAGATGAGTATATCATGATTTAAATTCCACACGGGATGAAAATATATCAGGTAATATGAAGTTCAGCAATGCCCACAATTCTGCCAGATTGTTCTGCAGAGGTGTCCTAGTCAATAATAGCTTGTTATCAACGCGCAACCATTTCAATACCTTCACCAATTTGCATTGTGAATTTTTTAATCTGTGACCCTGCAAGTGAAAACTTAATGTGATTTTTCTGATAAAAGCTTGAGTGCCCGAACTGCATGTCTCTTAATACTAAACAACAAGCACACAAAGTATTGATGTCTTTTGATATAAGAACCTCATCGACCACGAGATATTTCCAATTGTAATGTCTGAGACGTTTTTTAGCATCATTCATGACAACTTCATACGATCTAATTATAATAGGAAACTTTTTCCCTATAGTAAATGGCATGTGCCTCATCCTTATTTCTTCCCTATCTTTCTGACTTCCATGGTAGATAATTGCATTTAGACATGGAGCAAACCTTCATAAACATTAAAGGCTAAGAATAAGATGTAAAAAATAACAAAATCGGACTATAAAAGCTACACCTTGATATCTCATTTGCCCAATTTGAGAGAGTAGACAAAGGAGCAATAATCATGTATGGCCCATCTGATCCCTTCCCTTTTAGGTGTGCAAGAAAACCAATGGTTTGGATCGTCTGGCCAAGCCCCATCTGGTCTGCAAGAATCCCGTTAAGACCATTTTGCCACAAAGAGATTAGCCATTTCACACCTTTAACTTGATAAGGTTTCAACTTTCCACCGGTCATCAAGGGAACAAGCTCGGCCTGCTCTTTTTCAGCTCTCTCTTCTTTACTGAGATTAATATTTTCATAGGAAATTCCTTCATAAGATCTTGTAAGCATGGTTGCAACAGATCTTTTGGCCTTCCCCTGAGAAGATGTCGCAAAACCATCACATCATTAGTATATACATACAACATCTAACTTTTGGTTTATTAACCAAAAGTATTTCAATTTGCTTCTAATTATGACTTTAGATTCAAAGTCCTGAAAAAAAATGAACAAAATAATTTTCAGATACTAAATAATTAAATTGAACAACAAAATAACTAAATAATTTATTTAATGGAAGTAATGATCATCATAAAAAAAATTTGATGCAACATATACTAAAAATCATCAGGTTAACCTTTGTATTTTGAAATCTTAAAGACTCATCAATTTAACATAAAAGTCATTGACTTCTATAATGCAAACATCAACAAGTATACCTACAATATAAATGGGTATGAAAAAAATTCAAACTGAGAAATGAAATTACGTACCTTGTTATACCACATTATGGATCCGGCGAAAGTGATGATGAACTGATGAGGTGTCATTTTATACACATTTTCGAGGACGTTTAACCCCCAAAATCGTGTGTTTATGCCCAAAATAGGTACTTAATCATTCATTTTCAGGTATTTCTCATTTGGAAGACATTTGGATGAATT
This sequence comes from Tanacetum coccineum, assembly GCA_026074375.1. Lineage (NCBI taxonomy): Eukaryota > Viridiplantae > Streptophyta > Magnoliopsida > Asterales > Asteraceae > Tanacetum > Tanacetum coccineum. Next base: position 30,665 of record BQNB010022053.1, on the reverse strand, counting down.
ACACGTGACTTGGGCTCATTTGGAGAAGAAACGGACAAGACTACGGACCAACACCAAGACTCTTGAAGATTTGTGCTCACAGAGCCTGGAGACGGCGTCATATGCTATACTAGACGTCGTCACAACTCATCAAGTGACGGCGTCACACATTTCAAGACGGCGTCAGCTCGCACCGACTCGAACGCAGATCTAGAAGATTCATTTTACGACGGCGTCATGACTAAAACGCGACGCCGTCGCGTCGATTTTCTTATATATACAAACCCGAATTTAGGGTTTTCAGTGTGTAACTTTAGAATAAAAAGAGGGTACGAACCCTAGTTCGTTTAGCATCTATAGGAGACGATTTTAGGGCCTAAGAACCATATTGTACTTCTTCCAATTTATGTTTTAATCAAGTAAGGTTTACTTAATCATTCAATATGTCTATGTGTTGTTTGATCTATTGTTCTTGCTTTATCTTTAACATGCTTGGCTAAACCTATTATTGTGTTTATTTATGATTGTATGAAACCTAGAATGTAGATCTTAGTGATGTTGCTTCTTGTGATGGATGTGCACGTTAGGTCTTAGAAAACCAGCTTTCTGTCTATAATCGCTGTTGATATGTCTAGGGAAACGTGATTGTGTAGAAAGGATACCATTGGGTAACAGTCTTCATACTACCTTGCCCCCTAATATGGTTGATCCACTTTTAATGTATTTTACATGCACTTAGTAAACTCCTAGGGGCCGTGTAATAGTCTTCATACTACCTTGCATGTGCGTTGCTCTAGCGGCATACTAAGTAGACGGCGGGTTCGTGTAATTCGTTCATGCTTTAGGAAATAGTTACACAGATCATCACAAGGGTGACAAGGCAACAACACTAGGAGAAACAATTTAGAGAGTAATACATGATCAAATAGACACAATCTTTTATCTTATTGTTATCACCATTAGCGTAGAATTATATTATTAGTTTAAATAGCTAAAACCAACCCACCACTCAATTCTATGATTTACTTGCTTTTCATAAAATACAAAAATACAAAAATAATCTTCTTTCAACCTTTAAAATTCTGTTAGACTGTGATCAAGCCTTCCCAACCTATTCCTCGAGTGAACGAGAAAACAACCCCGAGTCTTGCCTATACTACACTACAATGATTAGGTTCACTGCCTATGGAGTTGTAAAACCTCTCGTGTAGAAGTCCTACGACAACCGCACATTGTCACACCCCGTAAGTTTCAGGTCAACATCTTAAACCTTTCCAATTATTATCTTTGACTTTTTCATGTTACGTTTAAATCTGACAGTTTATCGGGAAGTTAAACTGCGTAAATCTGAAGAAAAAAACTTCATCGGGCGCGTCCCGGCATCGGTTATTAATAAATTTAGGACTTATATGAGATATTTTAACTTTTCTAAGAGTTTCGTGATTTTTAATCACTTCCGATATTAATTTTAAGGCTTTATCTCTTAAATTGCGTTTTTCGCATTTTTGACCAAACGGAACCCCAGAAACCCGAAATCTTTTCGTGTAAACTTTAGTTATCGTCCATCTCATTTCATTAAGTGAAAAATTTCGTTCATATCCCCCCTCTACATATTAGACGCCTAAAGCAAGACCAAAACAACCATGGCATTTGAAATTAATTCCAAGCATCTTATTTTTGAAAAACTACATTGTCACTCTCATGTGTAACCTCCCCATATAACCTCATGCTTGTGATACTTACACACTCTTACACTCTTTGACTAGTAAATTTTGAACCAAGAATAAGATACATGAACCTTGATCTAAAAACTTGACTCATTTGGTCCTTTGTGGCTTGTCCTAGCCGAACCACTAACACACACACACTCTTGGTGTGTGTTGGTCACATGGGGGCACATCTTAACCCTAAAACCCTAATGTCTCTTCCTATATAAACCCCACTATAACAAGCTTAGGTCATTTCATTCACACATAGCCTCACAAAAATTTTCCTCTCTTTCTTTCTTCCCTTTGGGTCACGGCAACAAGCACACACACAAACACATCCATAAATTTTGATTTTCTTCAAAATCCAAACATTCTAAGTTCATTTCCAAGGGTTCCTAAGGTAGATCCAAGTATTGGTTGGTTGATCTTCAAGGGTTTCTCAAGATTATAAAATTAGGGTTTCTAATTTTATAAGTGGGTTTTATAGATCTAGTCATTTTAGGAATAGATCTTGTGATTCTCTACTTGTTTCTTCATTCTTGTAAGTATTTCTTGGTCACCTCTTGTTTCATTTCTTTTATTCTTATGAATATTGTTCAAGTTTAAGAGTCCATGTATTTGTGTTACTTTTCTAAAACGAAATGACAAAATATCTTGACAACTTTTATATAAATGGAAGTATTATGTTTGTTGTTTTATAAGTTATGGTGAGATGAGTTGAAAAGTGTGTTGCAACAATAGAAATGAAGGGATTAGGTTAGATTTATGTGTGGTTTTGTTGTGGATTATTTGTGAACGGAGATTAGGTTAGACTAGGCACTATTGTGAAGTTTGGGTGGATTTTGGTTGCGTTTTTAACAAAAAGTGCTTGTTGTCCCGAAATTGTTTTGAGGTTTTGAGCGACCTAAAAATGTTTTCATTAGGCGTAAAAGTAGTTTTTGAAGAGCTTGTTTCGAAAAGATAGTTTTCACATATCGCACTTTAAAATCGGACTTAAAACGGCCAAGTTATAGCCAAATGAAACTTGAAACTTTTTTCGGCAAAACCAAATGAATATTGTGCTGATGTGAATAGTAAAAGGGGTTTTCGGACACTTTCGGACATTTTTGGACTTTCTAAACTCTAGTGAAACATATAATAACACATATATATATATAGATTAGCATCATTTGAAGACGTCATTAACATATTTTAGGAAAAACGATAAAGTTACTAAAAATAGTAAGTTTGGTAAAACTTAGCGGATCGGACTTGGAAGTTAAGCGATTATGGTTAGTTAGCGCATTTTGAAAATATGGAAACTTAACAAATATAGGGGACGGTATTAACGTCTTGAAACTAAAAACTTTCCTAAAATAGAAACTTTCTAAAAGTAGTAATTTTTGGATAAACGCCAAGACTTAACGAAAAACTTTGTAATTTTATTTAGTCATACTTTATTAAACAAACTAAAGCACAAACACACATGGATGTCTTTTCTCTTGAAAGCATATCGTACAAGTTTCGGTTATCTTTTGTTTTCCTAAGACGCGTCATTTATTTAGGTCGCGTGTAGGATCCTTCGGCTTTATTTCTTCTTCGTTGATTATCGATTCACCACTTGCTTAAGGTGAGTTCATAGCCCCACGTTTTTACCGATTTACAAATGTTTTATACTTTGGGGTGAGAAACATTGTTTGCTTTTAAAATTGGACACAAGTTCTTAACGTGAGTTTTACATGTTTATGTGTTGCCTAAGTTTGCTTACAAACCACTATTGCCCGAACTATCATGAACCGTTAGTCACCTATGGCCAATTGGATTGGTTAAGTGAGCGCGAATGAATAAATAGATCTATTGAGACTAATTACCCATATCTGGTTTGGTTCTAAATTAGCTGCGAACAAACATATATATGTCATGTCGATTGTGCGTTGTGGTGGTCTTTGGTTTGGGACACCAGTTAGGGCAGGAAGGAAACATTGTGGGCCCATTTTTGGGATACGATTTGCCTGTTGTTAATTAGCATCGTGTCAGAGCTTAGCCCCCACCACCTCCCACGTTTATCGTAACAGTAAATAACTGTTTACGTGATGTTGTATATGTTATAGTTGTCGCTATGCGTTTTGAAATCTTGTGGTCAAATCTTGGACTAAACTAAAACCTATGAATTTTCACCAACATTATGTGATGTTTTTCAACATGTTTTCTCTGGTGCTTAGCTTGGCTTGATTCTTGATGCCTAAATGGAGTCTATGTTCTATGTGGACTTCGCCGGATTTCAAGACTTATCTAATTATATATATCGTTGTCATCTGTCAAACTTTGTTATGTTCCGCTACATTTAACTTTCATATGATAGGTTGAAAAACTTAAATTAATTTTCTGTATGCAACGAGTACACTTTTTCAAACGTCGATGATTAGTGGTCGTTCTTTATTGCTTTGTGTTCGGATGATTATGACGTCACACCCTCGGATATGTATTCCGTCCAGGCCCGTCTGGGGGTTTTTCTTTATATTTCTGTGAAGATTGGTAATAAGAGCCAGGTTATAGAGAAACCAGTAGTTATACCTAGGTCTGGTCTATAACCTAGTATGTGGAATCCTATGTATGCCTCGTATATATGCTTACGTGTTGTTTATCCTTGCTATGCATATATATATATATATATATATATATATATATATATATATATATATATATATATATATATTGGAGATCTATTATATATTGCCATTATTTTCCTTACCATTCTTTTCACTGTTACTTTTATTGCTTGCATGGTTTCATATAAAAGGAGATATTTAATAAAAATTTTGCTTGTGATTATCAATGGCAACTTCAGCTATTGCTGTTCTTCTGATTCATCAGATGAGAGTGTGGGATCACCACCCTCTCGGGTTATTCTTTTGGCGATATTCCTACTGTTATTCCTTCTACTTCTGTGGTTGCTCCAGAGACTTGTACTATTGCTCTTGTTATTTCATCTGCCGCTCCTGTGGTTGAGACGACTCTTGTTGCTTCACCCACTAGATTGTGTGGCTTGGTTCCCTATTCAGGTTCCGATTCTAATTCACCAGATGAGATGTCTTCACCAGAGCACATTTCTCCGCTACCAGCTATTTCACCATTCTTATGCTCCGATTCTTCTGAGGCTCCTGATTCTTCTGATGGACCACCATCGCAGGACCCTTATGTTACTACAGTTGCTCGTTGGAGGAGCAGGGTAACAGCACGTCTATCATCATCATCTGAGTTTCCTATTGCTCCTGTTACTGCCCCACTCGGGATTCGTCGACGGTCAACGATTCTTATCAGACCCGGGGTGGCTATTCCTTTTGGTCGACCTTACCGCACCCATCTTAATGGGTCGCGTAAGTTGTTGACTGCGAGGAAGAGAGTTGGACCTTTACCAGCTCGCAGATTAGCATGGAGGCATGTATCACCTCGTTCTTCAGACCACCACCCATCTTCTTCTAGTTTATCTTTAGATTCTTCGCCAGTTCATTCTTCGGGTTTGGATGCACCAGATCAAGCTCATTCTGGATCTTCGACTAGAGTTGCATCACCTAGATTGGGTTACCCTCCAAGAAGATCACCACGACGTAGTAAGGCATTTCGTCATTGGTGTGCTGCTCCATTACCTACTTTGTATCCACCGACTACATCAGAGTCATCATCAGGAGATTCATCAGAGAGACCACTGCATTCATCTTTACATTCTGCTGGACCATCTCGCAAGAAATGTAGATCCTCGGTTAATTATGTACCATCATCTACACCAGTTATGAGATCATTAGCTCCTACCCGTGATGATCTCTTACCACCTCGTAAGAGGTTCAGAGATTTAAATTCGTCTGAGGCTAGCATAAAGGAGGATACCGAGATTGATCGTATAAAGACTGAGGTTGATATGGAGTTGGGTATTGGTGATGGGGATGATGTTAAAGATCACGTTGAGATTGACCCTAGGGATGTCAAGGATGACATTGAGGAGTATAAGGCTGACACCAGTGTTGGAGACACGGTTGAGGTAGGTATCGACCCGATGTCGGCACCGATAGTTGAGGAGGAGATTGTAGAGCCAGCTGGAGAGGATTCTTCTGATTCGTCTAACACTAGGGATGGCATTGTTAGGTCATTCAAGGATATGCCGATTGACTTGGATGATGTTGTGCATGACTTTTACCATCACATGTCTGAGGTTCGTATTGACAGGATTGTCGGGATTGAGACTGTTCAGAGACGATTGGAGGCTGATCAATTGATAGCTAGAGGAGAGAGAGTTGGGATGATCGAGAGGATTAAGAGCTTGAGGTTGGAGAACTTCAAGGTTCATGCTATGTTAGATATCGAGAGGGATCATGTGAACAATCTTTATCTTCACATGTCTCTTTCACAAGAGGAGTTTTGTCAGGTTCGTAGGGATCGCAATGATACTCGGGGGAGACTTAGGAGGATGGAGTTGTATGTTGAGAGACATTTGGGTTTTAGCCCTTAGACTAGTAGTACCATGATCATGTAGGACACTAGATTGATGGTTAGGTCTAGATGTTAGCAGTAGAAATAATTGTGGATCATGTACTTATTTTAGATTTTGTTATAACCGAATTATGCTTTTATTCATGAAACGAAAAGCTTGTTTTGACTCTCTCGCTTATTTATCTATATTGTTATTTATACGTTCTGGCAATCACCTTGTAATTATATTTTATTTCATAGCATGTATTAAATTATCGTTATCTAATAATCGTGTATTCGTTTCAAAATCTCACCATGGGTTGTGTCTTGAGATGTAGAACTATGACTATCACTCGCTCCGGTATGACCTCTGCTGTAATTGAATAAATGATCAACCAACGTGTGGACGCAGCTCTAGAGACTCGTCGAGTTAAACGAGATCTTGAACTCGGGAATGGGAACGACAATGGTAATGGAAATGGTAATGGAAATGGTAATCGTGCCGCCAATGCTCTCGAGACTGAAAACCAAAGCCAAAATGGCAGTGATGGCGATAATAGAAATGGTGGAAATGGAAATAGTAGAAATGGAAATGGTAGAAATGATAATCCATATGAGAATGGTAGAGGTGATAGACCTGTTGCTAGAGAATACACCTACCAGGACTTCATGAAGTATCAACCACTCAACTTTAAGGGAACGGAAGGAGTTGTAGGATTGATAAGGTGGTTTGAGACTTCAGCAACTGCCCAGAGAAGTCCCAAGTTAAGTATGCTACTTGCACCATGTTGGACAGTGCACTAACTTGGTAGAACTCACATAAGAGGACTATTGGGACTGAGGCTGCATTTGCCATGTCATGGAGAGAGCTCATGAAGCTAATGACTGAAGTGTATTGCCCAAGGAATGAGATTCAGAAAATGGAAACTGAACTGTGGAACTTAACCGTGAAGAACAATGATTTGCCTACTTATACTCAGAGATTTCAAGAGTTGACCATGATGTGTACCAAAATGGTCCTCGAGGAGGAAGATCGGGTGGAGAAATTCATTGAAGGTCTTCCTGATAATATCCAAGGGAATGCAATTGCTGCAGAACCCACAAGACTACAAGATGCCGTTCGGATTGCCAACAACTTGATGGATCAAAAGTTGAAGGGTTATGCTGTAAGAAATGCAGAGAACAAGAGGAGATTGAACAAAAACTATGGAATCAACAGTGGTCAACAACCACCCCACAAACGACAGAATACTAGAGGTCAAAATGTTGCTAGAGCCTATATGGCTGGTAACAATGAGAAGAATGGCTATGAAGGAACACGTCCTTTCTGCAATAAGTGTAAGCTACACCACGAGGGACAGTGTACTATAAAGTGTAACAACTGTAAGAAAATTGGGCATATGATAAGAGATTACAGGTCTGTAATTGCCACAACTACTCAAGGAACTCCAGGGCCGAATCAGAGGGTTATTACGTGTTTTGAGTGTGGAGCACAAGAAAATTACCAGAAGGATTGTCCCAAAGTCAAGAACCAAAACTGTGGGAACAAAGCAAGAGTTCCTGATGCAAGAGGCAAAGCATATGTCCTAGGAGGAGGTGACGCAAACCCGTGTTCCAACACTGTCATGTGTACGTTCTTTCTTAACGATCATCATGCTTATATATTATTTGATTCGGGTGCCGATAGAAGTTTCATATCAAATACTTTTAGTGCATTTCTAGATATCATACCTTATGCCTTAGACGTTAGTTACGCTGTCGAGCTAGCTGACGGAAGAACTTCAGAAACCAACACTGTGCTTAGAGGTTGTACATTAGGATTGTTAGGACATCCATTTAATATCAACCTGATGCCCATACATTTGGGTAGTTTTGACGTTATCATCGGCATGGTTTGTTTAGCAAAGAATCATGCAGTGATTGTCTGTGACGAGAAGATAGTGCGTATTCCTTACGAAAACAAAATTTTGATCATTCAAGGAGACGAAAGTGACAAGGAGAAGAAATCAACGTTGAGCATTATATCATGTGTAAAGGCCCAGAAGTATATGGAGAAAGGTTGTCAACTATTTCTGACGCAGATTACGATGAAAGAAAACAAAGACAAGTCGAAAGAGAAGCGACTCGAAGACGTGTCGACTGTACGTGACTTTCCAGAAGTCTTTCCCGAAGACTTACATGGATTACCACCGATACAACAAGTTAAATTCCAAATCGATTTAGTCCCAGGTGATGCCCCTATAGCTCGAGCCCCGTATAGATTAGCACCGTCGGAAATGGAAGAATTATCTCCTCAACTACAAGAACTTTCTGACAACGGATTTATAAGACCAAGTTCCTCACCCTGGGGAGTTTTGGTTTTGTTCGTCAAAAAGAAAGACGGCTCTTTTCGGATGTGTATCAACTACCGTGAACTTAACAAGCTTATTGTAAAGAATCGATACCTACTTCCTAGAATCGACGACTTGTTTGATAAGTTGCAAGGATCAAGTGTGTACTCGAAGATCGACTTGAGTTCTGGTTATCACCAACTCAGAGTTCGTGACGAGGATATTCCAAAGACGGCGTTTAAGACCCGCTATGGTCACAACGAGTTCCAAGTGATGCCTTTCGGGTTGACTAACGCGCCGGCAGTATTCATGGACTTGATGAACCGGGTATGCTGTAACACCCCCATTTTTACATATAGCAGCGGAAGCTAATCTGGGGTATTACTTCATAGTACAATAGTCATAATCATAGGCACATCTTAGACTAATTTTGGAGTTGCTCGGGAAGGAAGAATTGTACGTCAAGTTCTCCGAATGTGGCGACTTTTGTTGTCGAAGGTATAATTTCTTGGACACGTTGATGATAGTTGAAGGCATTCAGTGTGTCTTGCGAAGATTGAAGTCAATCAAGGATTGGAATCACCCAATACTCCAATCAGAAATTCGCCAATTTCGAGGTCTTCGCCGGTTTTCATACCGAGATTTATCGAGGTTTTCTCCAAGATTGCAAAGCCTGTGACGAAGTGCAACAAAAGTATATAAGTTCTAGTTTGGGGTAAAAAGGACGGAAAACTATTTCCAGGGACATTGAAGCAAAAGCTTGTGTAGTGCTCACCGATTTTGGCATCTGCCCGAAGGAAGTGAAAACGTTGTATTAGTTATTGTCATGCTCTCGCAAAGGGATTAGCGCGCAATGTTGATGCAGAAGGAGAAAAGTCATAGATTATGCATCCCGCACTCAAAAATCCATGAGAAGACTCACGACACATGATTTGGGAGTTCTGGGAGATGTGGTGTTTTCGCTCTCAAAGATGTGGAGGACATTACCTTTAACGCACGAAGTGCACTGTGTTCAATGATCAATAAGAGTTTGCAAATATTCTCAGATCAGAAAGAGTGAACACAGAATCGAGAACGAGTTGGTTGTTAAAGCTTTGTTAAATGAAAACGAAGTTGAGTTACATTATCACCGGGGGGAAAGGCGAATGTGGTAGCTGTACGTTGAGCCGAAAGAGTAGACCTAAGCCACTACGAGTTTGAGCCTTGGTTATGACAATTGGTTTAAACCTCCATGTGCAGATCGTGAATGCTTAGGTTGAGGCAAGAAAGGAAGAGAATTATGGAACATAATGTTTGTGTGGCATGATTAAGAATCTGGAGCCACGTGCAGACGAAACGTTGTGTTTGAAGAATAGGGAGTTGGGTACATGTTTTGGTAACTGAGGCTTGGATTATGCACGAAGTCACATAAATCATAGTATTCGATCCAACCTGGACGGACAAGATGTACAAGATTTAAAGAAGCCTATAATGGTGGACCAACATGAAAGCAAGAAATTCGCAGACGTATGTTTAGTAAATGCATGACTTGTGCAAAGGTTAAGGCAGAATACCAAAAACCATCCGGTTTGTTGGTTCAACCTATAATCCCAGTATGGAAATGGGAGAACATTACTATGAATTTCGTTACTAAGTTACCTAAGACGACGGTTTGGTCAAGTTATAACTTGGGTAATTGTAGATAGACTCACAAGTCTGCCATTTCTTACCAATGAAGGAAACGGACTCAATGGGGAAGTTGACCGAGACAATCCTTGGAGAAGTAGTCTCGAGACAGCGATTGCCAGTTTCGATTATTTCTGATTGAGACAGTAAGTTTACGTCTCATTTCTGGAAATCGTTGAACGAAGCCCTAGGTACTCAATTGGATATGAGTACGGATTACCACCCACAAACAAATGGTAAAAGTGAGAGGACTATTCAAACATTAGAAGACATGCTACGAGCGTGTGTGATGGACTTCGAAAAGGGATGGGACAAACATCTACCATTGATAGAGTTATCCTACAACAACAGCTATCATACGAGTATTAAAGCTGCACCTTTTGAGGCGTTGTATGGTCGCAAGTAGCGGTCACCTATTGTTGGGCTGGAGGTGGGGAGACATCGCTTACTGGCCCAGAAGAAATTATCGTGTGAAACAACAGAGAAGATCATCCAAATCAAGCATCGACTACAAGCTTTACGTGATCGACAAAGGAGCTACGCTGATAAGAGACGTAAGCTATTGGAGTTTCAAGTTGGGGATAAGGTTATGTTGAAAGTATCGCCCTGTAAAGGAGTGATACGTTTCGACAAACGAAGAAAGCTGAACCCTCGTTATATTGGACATTTTAAGATTCTCGCCAAAGTTGGAACGGTTGCATATCAACTTGAGTTTCCCGAGAAACTAAGCCGTGTTCATAGTACTTTTCACGTCTCAAACCTTAAGAAGTGCTTATCCGACGAACCGCTCGGTATTCCGTTGGACGAAATCCATGTCGACGACAAGCTCAATTTCATTAAAGAACCGATTGAAATTATGGACCGCGAAGTTAAACGTTTGAAGCAAAGTCGCATTCCAATCGTGAAGGTCCATTGGAATTCAAGAATAGGTCCCGAGTATACTTGGGAGCGCGAAGACCAAATGCAAAAAAAGTACCCTCATCTTTTCGCTAACCCTGAATCCGCACCTCAAGCTACGTCCTGAGCTTTGAGGACAAAGCTCTTTTAACGGGTAAAGCATGTCACGCCCCATAAATTTCAGGTCAATATTTTAAACTTTTCTGATAATTATTTTTTACTTTTATACGTTACGTTTGAATCTGACAGTTTACCGGGAAGTTAAATCGCGTAAATCTGAAAAACGTCATCGGGCGCGTCCCGGCATCGGTTATTAATAAATTTAGGCCTTATATGAGATATTTTAACTTTTCTAAGTGTTTCGTGATTTTTAATCACTTCCGATATTAATTTTAGGGTTTTATCTTTTAAATTGCGTTTTTCGCGTTTTTGACCAAACGGAACCTCGGAAACCCGCAATCTTTTCGTGTAAACTCGAGTTATCATCCGTCAAGCATTGAAATGTCAAAAATTTCATTTATACTTCCCCCACCTCAAGACTTGGACGCCTAAACCATAACAATATCACCATGCATCCTAAATTAAATAAATGGTATCTTATTTTGAAACATGCACCCATGTGTGTATGCAAGTATAGAAAGTGACACATGAGAGTGTCACTTCATGTTACAAACATCCATGCAACCTTCACATGTGTGCCTCTTACCACATTTGACTTTATTTGAAACCTTGCATTGATACTGAACAAAGACCTAAATGTAGGACTCATTTACAAAAAAATCAAACCTCACTTTGGACTTTCCTATGCCGACCAACATTACAAACACTCTTTAGTGTCGTGTTGGTTCTTTACTTGTATCATACTTACCCTAAAACAAATTTACATTTCTAAATTACAATCCTCTCACACATTAGGTATCTCTCCTTAAAAGCCTCACAACAAAAATATTTTTTCTCTCTAAATACCCCCCCCGCAACACACACCCCCCCCATCACCCTCACACCCACCACACACCACCCCCCCCACCCCATCCATTCATATCCCACATCCTCGTATATATAAATATACACACACCCCACACCTCCCCCCATACAAGATCACACACCCCCCCCCCCCCCCCGACATCACCTAACACCACCTCCACCCCCCCCAATACATATCCACATCTAAACCCCCATACATTATACAACCCATCCCCCCCCCCCCCCCCCCCCCCACCCCCACCCCCCCCCCCCCTCCCCCCCCCCCCCCCCCCCCCCCCCCCACCCTCACGCGACACGATATTGTGAAGTTCTTTCCGGGTTCCTATGGTAATCCAAGTATTTGGTTGAGTTGATTTCCAAAAGGTTTTCTCAAGATTATAAAATTAGGGTTCTCTAATTTTCTGAATGGGTTTGATAGATGTAGTAATTTTGGGTATAGTTTTGTGATTCTCTATTGTTTCTTCAATTTGTTAAGTATTTCTTGGTCATCTCTTGTTTCATTTCCTTTATTCTTATGAATATTGTTCAAGTTTGAGAATCCATGTGTTTGTGTTACTTTTTAAAAAAGAAATGATAAAAGTAACTTGACAACTTTTATAAAAATGGAAGTATTATGTATGTTGTTTTATAAGTTATGGTGAGATGAATTGAAAAGTGAGTTACAACAATAGAAATAAAGGGATTAGGTTAGATTAAGTGTGGTTTTGTTGGTTGGTTTGGTAGTGATCGGGATTAGGCTATAATAAGCACTATTATGGCGTTTGGATGGATTTTTGGGAGTATTTATGAAAAGACATGTTGCTGATCCAAATTAGTTTTGAGGTTTTGAGCAACCTAAAAATGTTTTCATTAGGCGTAAAAGCAGTTTTTAAAGAACTTGTTTCGAATAGATAGTTTTTCACATATCGCATTTTAAAATCGGACTTAAAACGGCCAATTTATAGCCAAATGAAACTTGAAATATTTTTCGGCAAAACCAAATGAGAATAGTGTGCTGATGTGAATAGTAAAAGGGGTATTCAGACACTTTCGAACATTTTTGGACTTTCTAAACTCTAGCGAAACATATAATAACACATATATATAGATTAGCATTATTTTTGGGAGTATTCTTGTTTCATGTCACTAAACCCACATTTTAGATGTCTATCATGAAATAGTAAATTTGAGGGTGTGATAGATAAATATCAAATCCATTTTTCCTACCAAACAATTGTTTTTCAAGTGAATCCATTCTAAACAGCCTAAAAGGCAGGTACCAAACACGCCCTTAGTATTGACATTAAAGCTTACTAGAATGACATGTTATCATCCTTCTAAATATTCTTTATTGTCTTATGTGATGTATTAATTCGCCTCTACTAAACTAAAGTACATGTCATAAGAAATTTAAACTTTTGATTTAGTTTAACCTTTGACAAATGCAACACCTATTGAACATGTCATCTCCGTATAAGAATTATTGCAATACTTTCAAAAAAGTGTTGCATTACTTATTAAACATGTTGCTTTTTTAAACAGCATTCGCAACATTTTGAAAAAATGTTGCATTAGCTATTAACATGCGACAATTTTACAACCATATGGTGCTTGATAACTTGTGTTACAAAAATGCAACATATATTTAAAGTGTTGCCTCCTTTAAGTGTTTAATTTAGGTTTTGTGCTTGTAGTGTTAGTTTGAGGTTTTGAGCGGGACCTAAAAATGTTTTACTTAGGCGTAAAAAGTAGTTTTTGAAGAGCTTGTGTTGCGAAATAGTTTAGTTTATCAATAACGCACTTTACAAATTGGACCTTAAACGGCCAAGTTATAGCCAAACGGAATACTTTGAAACATTTTTCGCAAAATCATGAAATAATGTGTGATGTGAAATAGTAAAAGAGTTTTCGGACAACTTTCGGACATTTTTTGGGATTTTTAAAACTCTAGCGATGCTTTTAGTATACACACAAACACACAAAACCACATATTTTGTATATATATATGTATATATATATATTATATAATATATATATATATATATATATATATTATCTCATCATTTGAAGACGTTATTTAATATTTTTTAGAAAACAATTGATTCAAAGTTACTTAAAAATAGTAAGTTTGGTAAAATTAAGCGGATCGGATTGGGAAGTTAAGCGATTTATGGTTAGTTAGTATTTTGAAAAAATATGAAAAACCTTAACAAATATAGGGGATGGTATTATACGTTCTTGAAAACTTTAAAATTTTTAAAATAGAAACTTTTCAACAAAGTAGTAATTTTTGGAATGAAAAACGACAAAGACTTAACGAAAAAAACTTTTGTGATCTTTTGATTTAGTCATTCTTTATTAAAACAAACTAAAGCACAAAATCACATATGAATGTCGTTTTCTTTGGAAAGGTTGTCGTACAAGTTCGATTATCAATTGTTTACCTAAGACGCGTCATTTATTTAGGTCGCGTGTAGGACCTTTCGGCTTTATTTCTTCCTCGTTGATTAACGATTCACCACTTGCTTAAGGTGAGTTCATATCTCCACGTTTTACCGATTTTCAAATGATTAGTATACTTTGAGGTTGACGAAACATTGTTTCGACTTTAAATTGGACACAAGTTCTTAACGTTGAGTTTTTACAGGTTTATGTGTTGCCTAAGTTTTGTACAACCTTATTGCCCGAAATATCATGAAACGTTTTAGTCACCTATGGCCCCAATTGGATATGGTAAATGTGAGCGCGAAAGGCGGAAATAGATCTATTAGGACTTATATATCCTATCTGCTTTTCGTTCCACTTAACTGAGAAAAGACGGATATATGTCATGTCGATGTGCGTTGTGGTGGTCTTTGGTTTGGGACACCAGTTAAGGGCAGGAATACTATGTGGCATGATATAATATGCCTTGTTATTATTAGCATCGGTGGGTCATGAGCTTAGCGTAACAGTAAATATTTTTTATGTGATGTTGTATGTCTGTTATAAGTTGTTCGCATTACGTTTGAAATCTTTGTGGTCCACTCTTGCGTATTAACTTAAACCTTATGAAATCATCAACATTTGTTGAGTTTTAAACATGTTTTTCTCAGGTTGCTTGCTTGGCTTGATTCTTGATGCATAAATGGATTTATGTTGCTGTGTGGACTTCGCGGATTTTCAAGACTTATCTCTGATTTATATACTCATTGTCATTATCCAAACTTTGTTTTGCTTCCGCTACATTTACTTTCTTATGACTGGTTTGTTAAAAACATAAATTTATTTTATTATGCAACGGAGTACAACTTTTTCAAATCGTCATGTAATTAGTGGTCGTTCTTTATTGCTTTGTGTTCGGATTATTATGACGTCACGCCCTCGGACACGTGTTCTGTCCAGGCCCCGTCTGGGGGTGTGACAGATTAGTACAGAGCCAAAGTGTTATAGAGAAACCAGCTAGTTATACTATGTACACTGGATTATAACTAGTATGTGATCCTATGTGCCTTTATCTGTGCTTACGCGTTGTCTATCCTTGCTATACATATATATAAGATTTCTATATATACTTGAGACTATTATATATTGCCATATTTACCTTGCATTCATTTCATCGTCTCTTTATGCCTTGCATGGTTTCAAATAAAGGAGATTTTATATATACTTTTGTTTTTGTACAAGATTTCATGGCAGCCTTCAGCTATTGCTATTTTTCTGATTCTTTGGATGAAAAGTGTGGGATCAACCGCCTCTCGGGTTACTTCTTTTTGGTGATATTCCTTATTGTTATTCCTTCTTACTTATGTGGTTGTCCAGAGACTTTCTTAATATTTCCTCCTGTTTTCTTGCCCTGCCCGGGGACTCAGGCGTTCGTGCAGCGATTCTTATCCGACACGGGGAGGCTATTCCTTTTGGTTGACATTACCGCACCCATCTTAATGGGCCGCGTAAGTTGTTGACTGTGAGGAAGAGAGTTGGACCTTTACCAGCTCGTAGATTAGCATGGAGGCATGCATCACCTCGTTCTTCAGACCATCACTCATATTCTTCTAGTTCCATTTGGATTATTCGCCAGTTCATTCTTCGAGTTTGGATTTGACCAGATCAGGCTCATTCGGCATCTTAGACTTAAAGAGTACCACATAGATATGAGTTACCCTCGAGGATTGCACCCGGACGTAGTGGGGCATTTCGTCGTTGGTGTGCTGCTCCATTATCTACTTTGTATCCACCGACTACATCAGAGTCATCATCAGGAGATTCATCAGAGAGACCACTGCATTCATCTTCACATTCTGTTGGACCATCTCGCAAGAGATGTAGATCCCCGGTTGATTCTGTACCATCATCTATGCCAGTTATGAGATCATTAGCTCCTACCCGTGCTGATCTCTTACCACCTCGTAAGAGGTTCAGAGATTCATATTCGTCTGAGGCTAGCATAGACAAGGATACCGAGATTGATCCTATAGAGACTGAGGTTGATATGGAGTTGGGTATTGGTGATGGGGATGATGTTAGAGATCATGTTAAGATTAACCCTAGGGATGTCAGGGATGACACAGAGGAGTATGAGGCGAGACACCAGTGCTGGAGAAAATGGATTGAGGATAGGTATCGACCCGATGTCGGCATGGCATCGATAGTTAGAGGAGGAGGGAGATTGTTGACCCAACTAGAGGGAGGATTCTTTAATTCGGTAATGGCAATAGGGATGATGACATTGTTAGGTCATTCGAGGATCATGCCGATTTTACTTGACTGTTGGTTGTTGCGTGACTTTTACCATCACATGTTCTGAGGTTCATATGATAGGATTTTCGGGATTGAGGACTTGTTTAGAGAGTTGGCTAGGTGATTCAGTGATAGCTATAGAGGACAGAGAGTTAGTATGATCGAGAGGATTGATAGATTGAGGTTGGAGAACCTCAAGGTTCGTGCTATGTTGGATATCGAGAGGGATCGTGTGTCTTCGGCTTTACATGTCTCTTTCACAGGAGGAGTTTCGTCAGGTTTGTAGGGATCGTGATGATACTCGGGGGAGACTTAGGAGGTTGGAGTCATATGTTGAGAGATGTTTGGGTTTTCGCCCTTAGACTAGTAGTACCATGATCATGTAGGAACACTATGATCTGGTTAGGTCTAGATGTAACAGTAGAATATTTGTGGATAGTGTACTATTTTTTTTGGATTTTGGTTGTGACCGAATTATGCTTTTATTCGTTGAATGAAAAGCTTGTTTTGATTCTCTCGACTATTTATCTATATTGTTATTTATTCGTTCTGGCAATCGTGTTGTAATTATATTTTATTTCATAGCATGTATTAAATTATCGTTATCTAATAATCGTGTATTCATTTCAAAATCTCTCCATGGGTTGTGTCTTGTGATGTAGAACAATGACTAACACTCGTTCTGGTATGAACCATGCCGCAATTGAAGAAATGATCAACCAACGTGTAGACGCAGCTCTAGAGGCTCGTCGGGTTAACCGAGATCTTGAACTCGGGAATGGAAATGGGAATGGAAAATAGGATAACAATAGAGGCGAAATGGTGACAGTAATGAGAAACCGTAAATGGAATGGAAGAACGGCGGATACGGAATGTTGCTCATGAATGTACATACCAAGATTTCATGAAATGTCAACCACTGAGTTTTAAAGGGACAGAAGGTGTGGTTGGTTTGATAAGATGGAGTGAAAAGATGGAAATTGTGTTTCATATCAGCAACCGTCCAGAGAGATATCAAGTGAAGTATGCTACCTGTACTTTACTCGACAATGCATTAACCTGGTGGAATTCTCACAAGGGTGAACCATCGAATGATGCTGATAACGCTTTATATGGAGAGAGTTGGTTGTGAAGTTGATGATGAAGGTGTTAAGCCAGCAGATAATAAGATCCAAAAGATGGAAACGAAGTTTGTGGGAATTGTCGGTGTAGACAATGACATGGCTACTATATACTCAAAGGTTCCAAGAATTTACTTGATGTGTACCAAAATGGTCCCCGAAGAAGGAAGCTCGGGGTGGAGAAAGAATTCATTGGATGTCTTCTAGTTAATTAACCAAGGGAATGTAAATGCTCTTTCGAAACCCACAAGACTACAAGATATTGTTCAAATTGACAAAACTTTGTATGGATCAAAAGGTGAAGGGCTTATTGCTATAAGAAACGCCGAGAAACAAGAGGAGACTGAACACAACTATATAAACAAACTATATTTGGGGCCGGGGGGGCCAACATCCCACCCACAAAACGGACAGATACCGGAAGGTGTGAGGAATGTTGCTAGAGCCTATATGGCTCAAGGTAACAATGAGGAAGAAGGGTTATGAAGGAACACTTCGTTTCTTGCAATAAGTGTAATACACTACGAAGGACAGTGTACTGCTAAGTGTCGTAACTGTAAGAGGATTGGACATTTGGTTAGGGATTGCAGATCTGTTGTGACTGTAGAGTACAAGGACATTACCGGAAGGATTGTCCCAAAGTCAAGAACCAAAACCGTGTGAACAAAGTAAGAGTTCCTGATGCAAGAGGCAAAGCATATGTCCTAGGAGGAGGTGACGTTAACTCGGGTTCCAACACTCTCACGGGTACGTTCCTTCTCAACGATCATCATGCTTATATGTTATTTTATTTGGGTGATGATAGAAGTTTCGTATCAAATACTTTTAGTACATTGTTAGATATCATTCCCTATGCCTTAGACGTTAGTTACGCTGTCGAGCTAGCTGACGGAAGAACTTCATAAACCAACACTGTGCTTAGAGGCTATACATTAGGATTGTTAGGATATCCATTTAATATCAACTTGATGCCCATAGATTTGGGTAGTTTTGACGTTATCATGGACATGGATTGGTTAGCAAAGAATCATGCAGTGATTGTCTGTGACGAGAAGATAGTGCGTATTCTTTACGGAAATGAAATTCTGATCATTCAAGGAGACAAAAACTGTACAAGGAGAGAAACTCAACATTGAGCCAGTAAATCATGGTGGTACAAAGCCCAGAAGTATCAAGGAGAAAGGTTGTCAAAACTATTTCTGGCGCATGGTTCGGTTTGAAGGGCAAAAAACCAATAGACAGAGTCGAAAGGAGGTAAGAAGCGACTCGAAGACGTGCCGACTATACGGGACTTTCCAGAAGTCTTTCCTGAAGACTTTCCTAGATTACCACCGATACGACAAGTTTAATTCCAAATTGACTTAGTCCCAGGTGCTGCACCTGTAGCTCGAGCCCCGTATAGATTATGACACCATCAGAAATGGAAGAATTGTCCACTCAACTACAAGAACTTTCTGACAAAGGATTTATAAGGACCAAGGGTTTCTCACCCTAGGGTAGCTTCCAGTTTTGTTTGTCTAAACGAAAGTCGGTCTTTTCTTTTTGGATGTGTACTCCGACTACCGTGAACTTAACAAGCTTTACTGTAATTAATCGATTACCCAACATCCCCAAGATCGACGGACTTGTTTGATTAGGTGCAAGGACTCAAGTGTGTACTCTAAGATAGACTTGGGTCTGGTTATCACAATCAGAGTTTGTGACGAGGTTATCCCAAAGATATCGTTTTTAGAACGCTAATTATGGTCAATAACGAAGTTCAAGTGATTGCCTTTCGGGTTTGACCTAACGGGTCGGCCCAAGTGGGCGTGCTCATGACTTGATGGAATGGTATGAAGACCGTACTTAGATAAATTTGTGATCGTGTTCATCGATGACATCCTGATTTATTCTAAGACCAAGGAAGAACATGATGCACATCTTATACTAATTTTGGAGTTGCTCAAGAAGGAAGAATTGTACGCTAAGTTCTCGAAGTACGACTTTTAGCTATCGAAGGTATAATTTCTTAGACACGTGATTGATAGTGAATGCATTCACGTTGATCCTGCGAAGATTGAGTCAATCAATAAGTGGGAATCACCCAAGACCCTGGTGTAGAAAAACAAATTCAATATACGTATAGTATTAATCCCGTAAGAATTCTTTCCAAAATACTTCTCAACCAAGAGAAATATAAGGTAAAAATCTCACTAAAGAAAACACAATTTGTATATTTTTATCCGGGAAGTACTTTTCCTCGGGTCGTGTCCCAACGAAATCGTGAATTGAGAATTTAGGAATAATTCGGATTCGAGTTTAGAATAGTAAAGGATTTATGAACTTTTAGTTATACTACAAATGTAAAAGCACGAATTAAAAACAATGGAATAGCACGAAATTTAAATGTACAAAACGTAATAACGCGAGCTAAAACTGAAATTTAAAATCTAAAACACAACTTTTAACAAATTTTATACCTAAAAATCACAAATTTAAAATGAAAATTTTAGGAAAAAGAATTGGAATTTTTTAACTATTTTTGAATTTTTTATGAATTTTCAAAGTTTAATGAATTAATCAAAAATAAACTTTTTCTAAAAATTAACACTAAAATTTTGTTTTTATTTTTCAAAAATACTAGATTTAAAAAGAAAATTTTCTAAATTTTTTTTTTTAATTTTCAACTGTTTATCTATTTTTTATGATTTTTCTAAGAAAAAGTAAATCAATTAAATCTATTTTAATTCCTAGAAAATACAAATTTAATGGGAAAAATAATGAAAAATGGTTTTTAGAAACTACAAAGGTGCAGAAATTTTATGGAATGAAAAGCCCTAATTTTTATGAACTAATTGTACACTAATTTTATAGATTAAAACTATAAACCCTAATTTATAAAACTAATAACAAAAATATTAATTCTTTTTTATTTAACTAGGAAAGACATGGTAGAAATTGAAAGAAATGAAACTAAAGGGTAGGCGGGCTAACTTGGGAAAATTTACACTATAGTTAAAACGACTAACCTTGAACTATAAAGAAAATACAAAACAGACCCTACGCTTATGGCTTATTTTCTGTTACAGAAACTTGGTGTTTTAAGAGCTTTTTAGATTTTGGCTTATTATTTGCTTATTACTTGATGAAACTGAAAACCAAAAGATGCTAATTGTAGCTTAAGATGTGTACTAAGAATGTCTAAGAAAAATTAAGCTAAGCTTCAACAATTTTAACAAGAAAAATGATCATAAAATGTGCAAGTTTAAGCTAAAAACTGAGATAAGCTTTGGCTAATAAGCTAAAGAGCTTATTACTGAACCTTAAAGGCTGGAATGTTGAATATAAGCTATGCTATGTTTATTAAGCAAACCTAGCTAAAAAGTTTCTAAAGATTACAATTAGAAATGACAAATCAATAAGAGAATAAGCTAGAATCCTATTCTTCTACTATTCTACTTTTGCAGGCTAAAATAAGCTATACTAAGAGCCTAGAATTGAAACTAAAGAGCTTATCTAGATTAAACTAATAGAGTATTATTAGCTTGCTCAGTTTTAAATTCTAACTTCTTATTACTCAAGCTAAAAAAATGGCTGGAAAATATAAAGCAACAGCAGTATATACTGCTGTTTGCTGATGCAATTGACACAATGCTTACTTGCAGGCTAAAGTAACACCTTAACAACTCTTATACTCACTCAATTCATGTGTGTAAACCTGAATTTACTATGTTTGGACTCTAAAATACCTTGAATCTCTAAACACTAAAGTTACTCTAACTGAGAATTGCCCTGGTGCTGGCAAAGTAATTTTGTGCTCACAATTATTGAATTCTATTAACTATCTTTTAAAACCTATTCTAAACTTAGTAAAATAACTAATCTCAACTAAATGAAAGAATTAGACAGGTTCACCTTGACTTTAGGAGTCAAAAACACTTAGATCCAAACACTCCTTTATAGTGACTGTCAACACTAAAGTAAACTAAAATTCTATTTTAACACTAAAGCTCTTAAAACCTTATATCTACTCTTGCTATATTTCAACTTTCTAATCTATTCAAGCTCTAAAATGCCTAGCTTATTAGTTATAATAAGCTGGTTACTCTACTAGCCAATTAACACTTGATGACAGTTTTAAATGAAAAATTGAGATTACACAAATTTATGCTAATAAACACTCAAATCAGCTAATTAACAAGCCTAAACAACATGATTGCAGAGAATTAAGCTAGAATGAATATTAATCAACAACTGCTTTAAACTAAGATTAAGCTATATGAAATATGAGAAATGTAACCTTGAGAATTTTGGAGTCTCAGCACTTAAGCCACTCTTGTAGAGTGAGTGGCTTTGGAAAACACAATCCTAATGGCTCCTTAGCCTCTAAACCTTGAGCATTCAAGCTCAATAAGCTCTTAACAGCTTATTACTCCTTGTAGCTTTCAAAATGAACACAAATGCCTCAAGTTATCATTATTTTGATTTAAATTGATGAAAATGAGTAAATGAATGTCTAAAAACAGAAGTTTAGCTAAATTTGAGCTTATGAAAAGTAATAAGCTCAAAAGAGCTTATTAAGAGCTTAATGAATGAATTCGGCTTAAAATTGAAATCAAAGAACAATTAAACGTGAAATTTGAATTGTATTGCTCAATTGAATTAAGTACAAGTTGAAAGAAGGAAAGTACAAAAGCTTAAAGCTAATTTGCTAAAAGTTTGAAAGAAAATGCTTAATTTTGAGAGAATTACAAAACTGAAAATTAAAACAAAAACAACAACTGAAAAATATGAGCCCTAAGCTTCTATTTATAGAGGATTGAAGAAGAGAGGAGTGGAATTCTCGAAACTTCCACTTAATCTTGGCCCTTGATCATATTTCGAATCATTTGTAGCCGTTTGATGAATTTGATGAGGTGTTTGATCCAATTAAATGTTGACACGTGGTCGAAATGATGTGGAGGAGGTTTATGAACGAGTTTGAATGTTATAGAGGAGCGGGGGTGGGAAAATTTGGTGATTGGGTTGTTAACGAAAAAGGTGGGAAATTCAGTTAAGTTTGTTGGGGAGAAGTTTTAAACCGCGTTTTCTGTTTAAATCTTTGAAGATATAGCACAAATGGTCCCTGCGATTGCCCCGTCCAAATTGTAGTTATAAAACAAGTTTGAAAATGACAAAATCGGCCCTTGTGGTTTCTTTCTTCCTTTTCTCTTTATAAACAAACTTTCCACTATTTGCAATCTTAGTCCTTGAACTTCAAAACTTCAAAATAGGCCTTTAAACTTTGAACACTTGTCATTATTAGTCCTTGGCTTTATTATTTTGGCCTTTGACTTCCTTCCTTGCTGTATTGGACTGATCCGGCTTTGATTGTCTTTCATTCTTCACTCTTGTTTTGTCTTTTTCCCGTTCCTTGTCGGTTTTGACTGTTTTTGCTTCTTTTTGTCCTTTTTATCCTTTCCTGCACAATAGACACAAAAGCACACATTTTTCTATTCTTTTGGCATTTTCTGGCTTTTATTTGGCAAAATCCCGGGTAATTTATATATACAATTAAGCACTTATCACACCTCCCTCAGAAAAGACAAAAAAGGGAGCGTCTGGGCTGGGCGGCCCCCTTAATTTTAAGGGGACCGGCACCCTAATTAAGGGGACCGCCCAAACAAAAATCCAGCTCAGCTGGCCTATAAATAATGGACTATTCCCCATTGATTTTCACACCTTTTGCACATACTTTCTTTCTGTTCTAAATTAGTTTATAGTCTCCTTTCATTCCTTTGATCATTTAATCATAAAGCTTTATTTTCAAGTGATCCAAGCTTTGATCCTCAAGTGCAAGAGAAGAATACTTCCTACCATCAAGTGAAGAAGTATTATAGCTTAGTGTGTGTCCTTGCAACCTTGTTGCAATTGTATTATATCTTGTAAATCATTTGTGTATATTGTGAAGGTGTGTATCGTAGTTGTGTATATTAAGTAGATTGTGGTGATCATTGTAAGTATAGTTGGATCAGGGTGATCTTAGAAGTAGTGTTAGATTGGTGTGATCAAGATAGTGTTTAGTTGAAGTGAAGTTGTGAAGAGAAGTATAGAAAGGTTGTGACAGAGTTGTGTGGTGAAGTTGTGAAGTGAAGTGAAGAAAAGGTGTGTAGTGAAGTGAAGTTGTGAATCGTTGTGAAGTAGTGTGGTTAGTCGTGATAGATTGGTTCTAGCTAGGATTAGAACTCGACATTTAGGTTTGTGTTGGAAATTAGTGTAAGCTAAGTTATGTACGGTTTTCTCCGCCTAAAGGGAGCTTGTTGACATAGTGAAGAAAACTCTCGAGTTTGGTGCTCGAGGAGTGGAGTACGGCGAAGAGGTGCTTCGTTACCGAACAACTATAAATCCTCGTGTTGTGGTTTGATCTTTCCATCTCTTATCTTTTATCTTTCATAATTATTTTATAACTTTTCATTACTTATTTGATTAGTTAAATTGTTCATATTGTGCACATTGTGAATTCACATAAAGTCGAATCTAAGTTTTATAATCAAACTAAACATAAAATTTAAAAAGCTGTAAAACTATTCAACCCCCCATTCTAGTTTTCCACACCTTCCCCTTCCATTCACGCTCATCCTTCTCCGTTTATGTTTTCTCAACAAATCACCCTTATCATCAACATTTAGTTAGACCTAAAATCTTACGATAATGTTTATCCTTAAACACCCCAAACATGAAAAGCATACATAATGCTTAACAAAAAAACCTTAAGGATTTAGGAATCTCTCAATACAACCCTTAGTCTATTCAAATCCACATCATCATCTTGGTTAGATGATGATACCATAAGGAACGTGTTGATCAAAATACGTTAATACTCCTTATCCAGATGACATCTTGGAAGAAGTCACTCTCATAATAATAGTGTGTCAATCAATAAACCAATTTTGTTCTCGTTTATTAAAGTCGGTATTATACCGAAGGGTGTTGGTCAAGTCTTAAGCATCTGTCGGTCGAACCTTATCATTGGTTCCTAAACATTCTCATGTATTAAGTATACGTCGTGTGTCTAAGTTTTAATTTTTCTTTTAAAATATCATAGTTTAGAGTGCATATATCTAAGACATGCATATCTTGTTCCCGTTAGTGTATTGCTATATATATATATATATATATATATATATATATATATATATATATATATGTGCACTTTTCTACAAAAAAAATTTGTAGCACACTTTCGTAGCTTGATTCCTTGGTGCCCCAAACAAGGGGGAGCATACACCGAGGGGGAGTTGCAACCGTTATGACATCTACACATTCTTTGATATGTGTATTCCAACCCTTTAATATCGCTCCTATATATATATATATATATATATATATATATATATATATATATATATATATCAAACTTTTAGCAAATTAGCTTTAAGCTTTTGTACTTTCCTTCTTTCAACTTGTACTTAATTCAATTGAGCAATACAATTCAGTTTTCACGTTTAATTGTACTTTGATTTCAATTTTAAGTCGAATTTACTCAATAAGCTCTTATAAGGCTCTCTTTGAGCTTATACTTTCATAAGCTCAAATTCAGTAAAATTCTGTTTTTAGACATTCATTTACTAATTCTCATCAATTTACATTCAAATAATGATAACTTGAGGCATTTGTGTTCATTTTGAAAGCTACAAGGAGTAATAAGCTGTTAAGAGCTTATTGAGCTTGAATGCTCAGGTTTAGAGGCTAAGGAGCCATTAGGATTGTGTTTTCTAAAGCCACTCACTCTACAAGAGTGGCTTAAGTGCTGAGACTCCAAAATTCTCAAGGTTACATTTCTCATATTTCATATAGCTTAATCTTAGTTTAAAGCAGTTGTTGATTAATATTCATTCTAGCTTAATTCTCTGCAATCATGTTGTTTAGGCTTGTTAATTAGCTGATTTGAGTGTTTATTAGCATAAATTTGTGTAATCTCAATTTTTCATTTAAAACTGTCATCAAGTGTTAATTGGCTAGTAGAGTAACCAGCTTATTATAACTAATAAGCTAGGCATTTTAGAGCTTGAATAGATTAGAAAGTTGAAATATAGCAAGAGTAGATATAAGGTTTTAAGAGCTTTAGTGTTAAAATAGAATTTTAGTTTACTTTAGTGTTGACAGTCACTATAAAGGAGTGTTTGGATCTAAGTGTTTTTGACTCCTAAAGTCAAGGTGAACCTGTCTAATTCTTTCATTTAGTTGAGATTAGTTATTTTACTAAGTTTAGAATAGGTTTTAAAAGATAGTTAATAGAATTCAATAATTGTGAGCACAAAATTACTTTGCCAGCACCAGGGCAATTCTCAGTTAGAGTAACTTTAGTGTTTAGAGATTCAAGGTATTTTAGAGTCCAAACATAGTAAATTCAGGTTTACACACATGAATTGAGTGAGTATAAGAGTTGTTAAGGTGTTACTTTAGCCTGCAAGTAAGCATTGTGTCAATTGCATCAGCAAACAGCAGTATATACTGCTGTTGCTTTATATTTTCCAGACATTTTTTTAGCTTGAGTAATAAGAAGTTAGAATTTTAAACTGAGCAAGCTAATAATACTCCATTAGCTTAATCTAGATAAGCTCTTTAGTTTCAATTCTAGGCTCTTAGTATAGCTTATTTAGCCTGCAAAAGTAGAATAGTAGAAGAATAGGATTCTAGCTTATTCTCTTATTGATTTGTCATTTCTAATTGTAATCTTTAGAAACTTTTTAGCTAGGTTTGCTTAATAAACATAACATAGCTTATATTCAACATTCCAGCCTTTAAGGTTCAATAATAAGCTCTTTAGCTTATTAGCCAAAGCTTATCTCAGTTTTTAGCTTAAACTTGCACATTTTTATATCATTTTCTTGTTAAATTGTGAAGCTTAGCTTTATTTTTCTTAGAATTTTAGTACACATCTTAAGCTTACAATTTTTAGCATCTTTTGGTTTTCAGTTTCATCAAGTAATAAGCAAATAATAAGCCAAAATCTAAAAAGCTCTTAAAACACCAAGTTTCTGTAACAGATTTGAAAGTGCTTATTTTGTAGCTTATCTAGTTGTTAAAAGTAGTAAGTACCTTTGTTAAAGTTGTATAGAATAAGCTCTTTTATAAGTTTGTAGTTTTAAGTTTTTGCTGAATCTTACTTTTTAATAAGCCAAAAATATTCGCATAGCGTTAGGGTTGTTTGGTACTTTTTCAATAGTTAAGGTTAACTGTTTTCATGAAGTGGAAATTTTGACTAGTTACCCCGCCTAACTTTCTTTTTCTTGGATAGCAGTTTTACCCGGGTCTTTGTAAAAGAATAATATAGATTTAATTGTCTGAAATTAGTTTTATAAAATTTAGGGTTTTAGGTTTTAATCAATCAATTAGATCTCAATTTAGAGTTATAAAATTTGGGGTTTTTTGTGTCATTAAATTTCTGCACCATTCTAGTATTTTAAAATCATTTTTCCATAATTTTCTCATTAAATTTGTAATTTCTAGGAATTAAAATAGATTTTAGTGAATTACTTTTTCTTAGATAATTCATAAAAAATTCAAAAATAGAGAAAAAATTCCAATTCTTTCTCCTAAAATTTTCTTTTTAAATTTGTGATTTTTAGGTATAAAATTTGTTAAAAGTTGTGCCTTAGATTTTAAATCTCAGTTTTAGCTCGCGTTTTTACTTTTCGTGCATTTAAATTTCGAGCTAGTTAATTATTTTTATTGTGCTATTTTTATAATTGTTAGTGTATCAAAAGTTCAAAAATCCTTTATCAATCTTAACTCGAATCCGAATTTTTCTCAATTCTCAATTCACGATTTCGTTGGGACACGACCCGAGGAAAAGTACTTCCCGGATAAAAATATACAAATTGTGTTTTCTTTAGTGAGATTTTTACTCCTATATTTTCTGTTTGAGAAGTATTTTCCCCTTAATTAGGGTGCCGGTCCCCTTTAAGGGGTTCGCCCAACCCAGACGTTCCCTTTTTTTGTCTTTTCTGGAACATATCTAACCGTTTTTGGGTAGAAATTTTGAATTCAAAATATTTATTTGAATAAAACATTTCTTTTAAATCTAAAAATGTTTTTGTAAAATATATAAAAATATTTGTGACATTTTTATAAAAAGTGTGGGGTTGAATAAAAATTCCTTTGATCATGAAATGCATTAAGCATTTGTTTATTCATACCTTTAAGTGATTGAATTTTCAAAATGAAAATTTACTACAAATTACTTGTTTACGTTTAATTTTTCATTAATCGTTTTTACATTTTGTGATCATCAAAACATAGAGAGATCGAAAAATATTAATAACATTTTTAGGCATTATTTCTATCAACAATCTCCCCCTTTTTGATGATTACAAAATATAAACGCATTAAATGAAAAATTAGTTTTAAACAAGTATTTAGTGAGTTTATTTCTATTTCTCCCCCTTTATGTAGAATCAAAAAGGCTTCGCCGATGAATATTAGTAGAATCGACTGAAAAAAAATGCTCCCCCTTGATGTGTACTCCCCCTCGTTCGAGGGCACCAAGGAATCGAGCTATGGTAACTTTGCTAAAAAAACAAGTTAGAAGAACCACACCAATTTTTCTAACATATAAAGCAAAGCAAGGAAAAATAATAAGCAAGATAACAACCCAAAATAAAATTACACTCTAAAGCATAATACTAAAGATCAATTATTAAACATAGATATTGTGTATAAAACACACTCATGCATACATCAAATTTAAATAATATGCTAGAAGCATATTAAGACGATCATACATAAGTTTAATGCTACAAGGTCCTAATATTCGTAAATTTCCATAGGAAACCATTGGACTTGCTTGCAAAAGGAGAGGGTTGGCCATTTATCTGAAAGCGAGAAAAAGTAAGCATGTAATATGTTTAGTTGGTTGTTGGTGGAGAGTTTGGAGCGGAGGTGGTTGTTTGAGGGTAATCTCGGTGGACTTGAGGTGGTGTGTTAGCCTTAATTATATTAAGTCAAACAAGAATGTTATCAGAAAGTCAAACTAGGTCTTGTATTGTAATAGGCTAGTCGAGTTCAACGGGCTTGGATTGTAATCTAATATTGTCCATGTTTCGGGCTCAAAGCCTAAGTTATGCCAAGCCCGGCCCAAGTTACAAGCCCACACGCCTACTAGAAAGACTTGGGTATAAAAGAAACCCTCTCCACACATGGAGAGGGTGTTGGTTACATTTTCTCACACTTGTAACTCACCTTTCTCTCTCTAATCTAAGTTTCCAAGTTCTTTTCTCTCTCTACTTTTCTTTTCTTATTGCCGGCTCAAATAGGCCTTATTGAGGGGCTTATTCCAGTTTGCTTATTGTTGTTGTGAAGGATTTATATGACCAACATGTGGTATCACTCGCCAAGGGGTGTGTAGTGTTCGATTCTTGTGGTTTTCTAAGCTTTTCCGTGGCTTATTTTGTTCATAAGCTCTCGTCTCACTTTCTTGATGGCTTATTGATTTGTTTTGCTTATATTCTCTTTGCTATACCAGTTCTAAACTTATTTTATAGTCATTCCATGTCTTAAATAAGTCTATTGATCATTTTTTATAAGCTTATCACAATCGGCTTATTTTTTTTCTTTTCTTTTCTCTTGACGTGGTCTTTTTCTTGTGTGATTCGGAAGTGTCACAAGAGTCAAGTCATCCGTTTACTATGTTCTTTAATCTAGTCTCTTAGTTTCCCAAATTTTAGTTGCTTATCTCGTGCTCTTTCCTAGCTTATTCAAGTTTTTTTACAAGCTTATTTCGGCTTATTTGGGGTTTTTCTTATTTTTTGTGTGGTCCCAAACCGGTTAAGACAAGGGAACAAAGATCCACCTTTCTTGCTTCACAAAGAATAGGACAACTTGTTTGTTTGTGGTTGTGGTCCTTCACTAGAAAGTGACTGCGAGCGGAATATGTAATACAGGTCAAGCGGAATATGTTCGTTATTGTTTAAGCGGAATATGTACGTTTGAGTGTCAAGCGAAATATGCAGGTTTAAATTTGAAGCGAAATATGTTAACAAAAGACAAGCGAAATATGAACGTTAATTGTCAAGTGAAATATGTTTAAGTAGAAGCGAAACATGTCAACTGTCAAGCGAAATATGAACGTTAACTGTCAAGCGAAATATGTCAACTGTCAAGCGAAATATGAAAGATTACTTTGAAGCGAAATATGTTAATGGACAAGCAAAATATGACAGTTACTGGCCAAGCGAAATATGTTCAGAAGTTGAAGCGAAATATGCAATCCTCAAGCGAAACATGTCAATGTTAATTTCACAGTTTTTCTATTGATTTTGTAAAATCCCGTCAAGTAAACTTTTTCCTTCTCGGTTTTAATCATAGAGTTGTAAAATCCCATGGAGTTAATTGCATTCTCTCACACCACAATACAATCAACACTTCATAACACTTAAGATCCGATATCGATTCATAACATCATCAAAATGTCAAATTCAAATACCAATTTGCAAACTCAATCATCGAATGCTCTTTATAAGGCTATCATAGAAGCGGGTAGCAAAGATCGTCCACCAATGTTAGCACCAGGTAATTACGTTTAGTGGAAATCCAGAATCAATAGATACATTGACACCAAACCTAACAGTGAGCTCATCCACTATTGTCTCCAAAATCCACCATACACGTATCAGTGGGCTGAGAAGACAGTTCCAGTTGCTGAAGGTAGTTCTGAAACAACTACAGAGAGGTATATGGAGAACTATAAGAAAGTTTCACAAGACATACGCGAGCAACTGAATGCTGAAGTTGAAGCCATTCAGATCATTCTAACAGGGATAGATAACGATATCTACTCCACAGTTGATGCTTGTCCGAATGCATGTGAAATGTGGAAA